>JAQISU010000079.1:170000-320000 GCA_029339505.1 Unio delphinus | reverse complement strand
GAAATAGGCCATTTAGCTGACATTCCGTTTCCACTTCGTCATATCCTTTAGTAGGGTCCGATTGAATATTTTCACATACTGATACTAAAATGGGATCTATCTGATTGTACCTTACAGTCGATTTTGCAAAAAACAATCCCTCGTGAGCAAAGCTGTTTACCGTTTAGTCTGGCATTTTCCTGGCTTCTGTTATGCGCTAGATTACTCAGATCATCTGCAGGTGTGTTTTCCGTTAAAATCGTTCGAGTTCCTTCAGGTGTATGTGTTATCTCAACATTCTGGTTACAATACCGATAACTGTTGGCTCTACTTTGCAATATATTTCTATGTCTCAGATTATACGGTGTAGTCTCTGATACTAAAATAGATAAAATGTAAGAGGTTATGTAGAGAAGCACGTGTATACACGTTTGCTAATGTTTTATGCAACAGAATGTTAAAGATCGAGCAAACATTACAATATCGTCGGAAACGTACCTACATGTTTCTTCCAGGAGTTTAAAGCACTGATTAAAAAAAACTACCAGTCATATATATTAATTGATTTACTCTTTGTTGTTATTCCATATAAATTCAGAAAATCGTTGTAGCTTAAGTGGATGTTATTCTAAAGCGGGATCACGAGAATTTACTCTTAAATCGAGCCAAGGCAAGGACGACCTGACAAATATTTTATATCTGGCCAGAACAATATCATGCATATAAATGTTAATATTTGCTGATGAACGGCTATGCATTTGAGCTTAGTCACTCAAGAGGCTTCGCAAATATGTGTTAACTGAGATCGTCAATTCCTTCATATTATCAAAGCAGGTTTAAAGATTTATTTACAAAAATTTGTCAGCGTTGAAACGACAAATTCTCCTTTATGTAAATATTAGATAAGAATAATAATGTATTGTATAAATATATGATATTACCTCTCCTTTGTCGAAGCCTCCCGACAACATTGATAACCATACCAGTCACGACAAGTACGACGACTAGTCCAGAGACGAGGATCCATTTAAACTGGTCTGTGAGTTAATAAATGCATGCTAGTCTTACACACATAATGATACAGATATAAAATAAAATGTTCAAGACGAAATACCTATGCACGTCCCTGTAGACTAAAATACATACTGAGAGGCACATTTTGATAAATTGAAGCGATCTGTATTGATCAAACAATATAGATAGATCAGGTGTTAATTCATGTGATGCTGCCCATTCTAATAAATATATGTTATTGATATACCAAACTATCACAAATGTGATTAGCATTTATCCGATATTATGTATTAAATAATATAGTTGATAATGGTATTCACTACACACATTCAGTGTTTCATTGCAACACAACTTTCTGAATGTAGATGCAGCTCTACATTGCAATATGTAAAGAAAGAATCAGCAACAAATACAACATACCATACGTGTTAACTTTATAAGCGTGAACATAACCGGCAATGTAGTTATTTATTACCTTAGAAATGCACAGGTAAAAAATATAATCAAATTACTTAATTTATAGTTGTCTTTCACTACTTACAATTCTCTGTCTCAGTGCTATGTATATAATGGATATATGGTGAGCTGAAGTTTCTAGGAGTACTTTCTGTGCTGGATGTGGCGTTGTTTTCTAAACACAAATATGAAGGTGAATACAGAATGAAACCGTGGGTTTTTGGCTTCTCAACAATTTTACCTACTAGAATAACTTTTACATAGGTGAAGAATTGTTATTGCGTTTATTTGTTTATTTCACTTAGCAGCAGAGAGGGTGAACAGACCACGTTTTCAAGCAAAAATAAGGCTTACAGATCACGTTTTCGAGCAAAATATGGCTTAGAGACCACGTTTCCGAACAAAAAATAAGGCTTCCAATAAAATCTCGCTTAACCAAAAAAAAGTCTCCATTTTTGCGAAAACGGAGATTTTACCATTTTTTAATCAATTTTGTTCGCAACTATGTGGTCATCACACTCTCTGCTGCTGAACTTTCAGTTCTGGTTAATAATTTTTTTTACGATGAAAATCACTAAGATTTCATAAACAGACAAATCGCTAACACCTCATCTTGTAAATCAATCAGATTATTGGACTGGTCTGTGAGTTTGAAATTAATTCTCGTTAACGAATTATTATGACACCGCATATGGACTGGATTAACCGGAGACTCAATTATTAAAAATCCTGGAGGGGCTATTGGTGCAAATGAGTATAGAATATATCCTTGCTGAGCTTGATTTGATTGCTCGAGATTTATTTGATAACTACCTTCGATAACGTCACACACTAAATTTAACGCTATCACCGAGGATATATTCACGTTGAACGGAGCGATATGTCTGCCGCCACCGTCTGGGTCATTATTATGTTTGAGGATTTTTATTTCCGATGATGCTGTTTTTTTCCATGCATCATGAATTATTTTGAAACCAACATCGATGGTATCACTGAGAAGTTTTTTTAGTTCTGGTACGTTATATCCTGGTAGTTTGAATGTTGGAATATCCTTAACGGGGTTATTAAATTTTGTTGCAAACTCTGTTCTCGATAGGGGATTATCGTCATCTAATATATCCTGAATAATTTTCAAATTAAATGTTTCCATATCGTCGATAATTTTATTGCATTTTTCTACGACGCTGATAAATTCATCTCGGGTGAGAGAGCCGGATTTAAGAGATATTAACAACAGTGAAATATCATTATTCATTGCTGTGAAATTTTCAACGATTTCAGGTTCGTCAATAAAATGATGTCCCTCTATTCTATCCCCAATCTTCTCTTTCCCAGTTGTGTAGTATCCGATACCAAAAAAATCTGTAGTAATTTTGTGATCTATATAGCTTTTTAATGGATTATTAGGTGCTATCACGTCGGTGACATAATCAGATTTTTTAGGTTCGGGTATATCAACGGTTTTTCCCCCGGGTGGTAATTCAGGCCATCCTAGTACGGTTCTAATAGAACTCTGATAGATATCTACGAGGTATACTTCTGTGCTTATTTCAATTGCGGATGATAGTGTCGGCTCATGAACCGTTATAGCGATTTTTGATTCTTTTCCAGTAATCGATTTTATTCTTCGCGCGAATTCATTATTGATTTGTTCAATTTGATATGATCCGGTTGGTATTGAAACGACGTTCCAGTCTGGAGTCCCGTCTGGTTTATTCTTATTTGCAAATACCAGTGAATTATTCGGTTGTTGACCACCAAATGATTTTGATCTGATATTAGGCCAACTGTGATACACTCGTAGTTATGCTAGCGCTATCTCCTTCACGGGGACTGGGCTAGGAAAATTTACACTAAACTCGGGTTTCGTAGATTTTATTGATATCATAGTTGTTTGTACTGGGTTCGTGTTCTCCACTATTCGTTGAAGTAATTCCATCGGTGTTGTCATAGTTGCTATACTCATGCTGTCGCTCTAATTTTGACATCGTGGAATCAAAAATACTGACCGTCACTGAGAACTCAGTATCCGATATCGTTGATATCGTTGATGTTATTGAGATCATTCTGGTTTTTGGGTTCGTGTTTTCTAATTCCATCGGTGTTATACTGTTGTTGTCGCTCTAATTTTGATATCGCGGAATCAAAAATACTGAGCATCGCTGAGAACTCACTATCTGATATATTTGTATTATCGAGTGACGACGATATCATCGAGGATAATTGCGAGTACGCGGTTGATACAATATGAAATTGAATTAAGTAATCTTGCAGTTTACTCTGGCTGCATGATGATATCTTTTTTGTTATCCCGGTTGATATACCCGCGATTGTAGCCACCGCAGAAATGCAAATTGGAACTACGACCGGGCAATCATTGTAACCGATGCTAGTATTATTCCGGCACCAGCGAGAACGCTTGACACCGAGTACATAGTAATCTCAATCGTGGTGATTCTTCGTCGGTATTTTTTTATTTGTATTTGATACTCCTCGGCGAGGGTTTTGAGTCTAGTTTGAAATTCTCTGACCTGGTAATAGCGACATTGCGTTGATGAAATCATTTTTATTTTAAATCCGCTAGCGTTTTCAATTGTGAAATCTAAAGGAGTTTCCTTTCAATTTAGTTATTTACTTCGCATACGAATTCTAAGCACCAGGATATTTTTGATCTAATCGTACTATCAACCGCGACAATCTCAAATTCTTCTTCAACCCCGATAATTACTGTTGCGGTGCCACCAAAATAGGTTTTACCGCTTACGATGATATCAAATTGCTTGTCAGAGATTAACGTCATCCTGTAGATAATATGAGGCCACTTCTCGATATTGACTTTCAATTTAGCATTAGATTCTTTTACCCAATCAAAGGTCCCATGCTTTACCCTTTCAGAGGTTTCTTTTAGTTTAAGAATATCGTCGTAAATGTCGAGATAGGTTTTATTGATTTCGGTATATTTCATCATCGTTTCATTGCGGCGTTTAAAAAATGAAATCAAAAGGAGGTCTATTTCCATATCTTTTTGTATGCCATAATGCCCGCTGAGTTGAAAATATGTCGTCGTGATATTGTAATTTTCAGAGCCCTCAAAGAAATTTTTAGCCATTTCGCTGATGCGTTTTTGTTCGTCAATAGCTTTTTTAACTTCAGCGAGAGTCGGGCCTGTCAACGATGTGGTTTCAAAAACAGGTGTTCTCCCTAAAAATTTATCAACGATGGTATTAAGTGTTGTTTGTCTCACCATAAACATATTAATATCTTTGAGAGTCATTGTAGATGTAACCGGGACACCAAATAAATTATTAGCGACGTAGGCATTATGAGTATGCTTGCCGATAAACTCGTTGATTTCAGCGAGAGTCATGCCAGCCACAAGCGGGGTTCCAAAAAACTTAACAACGACGTCGTTAGTGGGTTTTTGCATTCTTTCAAGATTTTCTATTAGTTTAGAAATATCATTGTAAATATCAAGATAATTTGCCTTGATTTCATTTTCATTCATCATCCTCTCCGCGTCCTTGTTAAAAAAGAATAGCGATAGAAAGTTTTTAATTTCAGCGAGAGTCATGCCAACCACAAGCGGGGTTCCAAAGAATTTATGTACGACATTTTTGCGAAAATTATTATAACCTCGGATATGATCATCAAGATTATGGTCTTGGGCGGCAATTGCGTCGGTGATCGTAGACACAAGTGCGCCTGGTTTAAGTCGTCCGCCGCTGGAATACAGCGCAATAGAGTTTTCAGCGACGTCGTGTTGTCGTATCAAAATATCATTCAACGACACATTACTGCTTTTTAATTTACCCTGACGATCTTGAAATACAACTATTTCCCCGGGATCAACATCTGTTAAATTTAACGTCACAGCGATTTCATCTTCGATTAGTTTTTTTATATCCTTGTTAGAATCACCGGTTGCAACGCCATCGGGTTTAGGCTTCAGAGGTCTTCCCCAAATATCAATCATATTATTGTAAAACTCTCTCTCTCTCTAAAAAGCGATTGCTGGTGTATTCATTTACGACAACATGAGGTGGTTTTCCCCTTGGGTAACCCAAGGAGTTAGAAATAGCATCAAGAACATTTAATACTTCGCTGCCGCATATTGGTGGATCATTCATTTGTTGTGTTGGTAGCGTAGAATACCAAGTCTTCATTGGAAAAGTTTTTATATAACGCATGAATTCCTTCGGCGGTGCTAATCCATATGAATCAAAATAGACAATCCCACGTGGATCAATAGCGTATGCAACCCAGTGAGTACCAGGTCCGGTGCTGTTATCGAGATTAATGATACCGGTTTCAACGCTGTTGGGTTGTGTCGGTAATTGATCTTTCATAAAAACACCTCTGAAGTTTTTTATGGCGAGTTTTTTAGCAGCATCAATTAAATCAAAATTGGACATAGGCACTAGTAAACCGGTCCTAGTCTTAGACCTTTTCCGCTGTACCACGAATACAGGGTTCCTGGTAGTCTTAGACCCTTTCCACTTTTTTATAACCCTTTCCCGCTGCTTTCTTTAATGCCATTCCTGCCGCGGTACCAACAGCCCCTAACGCTGCCGCTTTAGCCACCGCTGGGGCTGCTGCCGCAATCAACGCTGGAATCGCAGCTAGCAACGGGAATATACCGCCTGTTTTTTCCATGTTTTTGATAGCAGCCGCAGAAATAGTAATCTGAACACCATTTTTTGCTACAAGTGCATCATTGAAATGTTTTACTTGACGAGTTGTAAGCGATAATTTATTCGCCCCGCCAGTCATTTGATTGGGTTTCAGCGTAATTGTGGTTCCACATTGCTTAGCTGATTTGGATTGCAATTTTTTTAATTGACCAGGTGTCAACGACACATTGATATTACTATACGACTTTATACGTAATAGATTAATTCTAAATAGAGGATTTCAATTACATGTTTTCCACTGGCGCATCTACCACTCTCATTCTTCCTCCAACACCTTCAAGTAGCATTGATTTATCGCTGAGAATGACAGCAACCGCTCTATAATTAGCAATACCACCACGAGTCACATTAGCTCTAAAGTGTATATCAACGACGGATTGTCTTGTTAAATCGAGATGTTCCAGCGAAAAGTAATAGATCGGATACAGATTCTTAAAATCAAATTTTGATATTTGCAAACCAGTATCGACATTTTGATCGCGTGCCATGAACGACAACAATCTATGATACACGCGTGCAATATGATTTTGACCGTAATCAAGTTGCACATCTTCGGATGGTTCCTGCTGGCTGTTTATTCTCAGTGAGACGTCTTTAACACCTAATGGATCAAATATCATATGACTGAAACGTTGATCGCCAACTCGTGTGTTATCCTGTAGCGCTACAAATATATGACGTGGAGCAGCAACACCTTGTTTTGATGCTAGATTCCACGTGAATAACCCGTTCAGACGTGATTGCTTAACATCTGTACTCACGGTTAACCAACTTAACAACGACTTTCCTCCTTGGTCCATAAATGATAGTAATCGTTCTTCTGCGGTGATTGATGGAAGTCAACATTGGCATCCACAATGATATTTTTGTTAAAATAACTTTACCGGCATCAGCATTGGGATTTGCATTGTCTGCTGGAATCCTCCAAATTGCGTCATTATCATCACCCTTTCGTACAAGCGCTACTGTATGCTTCGCCCCGTAGATAACTTTTCGGACGTTTCTACAGAATCCAAATATGTGATGCAGTGGAATAGCGCATGAAAATGATTTACGAGCCCCTTGCAACATTGACATACGTGTTGCGGCTCCTAGATTGAAATTAACGTCGTTGTTTATAATCATATCTTCGTCATCAATATTAGCAGTGCCAGCATTATTCTTTGGTCGTCTTACAACAAATTGAATTCCTCCAGCGGTATTTTTAACATCTTTTGCAAACATCATAGAAGGTCCCGCCGATCTTGTATAATCATCAGAATATCTCGCTAACCCGATTATTGTTGTAGCCACATCAACATCGCGATCTATCGACTCCATTTCTTTTCCATCAATGAGATATCTTGCACTTTCAAATAACGCCATAATACCATTATTGACAAAACCGACTTGAGTACCAGCTGGATACGGTGCTGGTACAGCAGTAGTATCAGCAGCTGTTACAAGTTCTCCTTCTACTTCGATAAACGCTTCAGCGGGTAGAAAATACTTACTGGTATCATGAACTTGAAGTTCAATTCGCGATCGACTATTTGAGTCTATTGCATGATAGGCGTAATATTGATAATCGCGTACAGAATCATCCTTGCCAACTGGGGCGTCTATATCAAACGCCGGATCATGTGACTTTTTGAACATTTTATTCTATTTATCAGAGTCTAAATCGTGAAATCGTAAACGATTTTCATCGCGAAAAACGCTAGCGTGAAAATCCGTAGGATTTCAACGACGTAGTTTTTTAAAGCCGCTTTCTGCTATCATATTTGCAATATTGCTTTGGTCGGGAGTTATCAACGATGGTAAAGCCATCGACGCTAGTTTTTCTTCTACTGAGTTATTTATTATTTTACTAACCCGTGCAGGCATTTCCGCGGTAGACGGTAACGGTTTCTTTTTTCGTGATTTCACCAATGATGTTATTTTATTCTTCGCGGCTGAAAACGCTTTCCCGGCAAAATCTCCAACGAAATCTCCGATTTTGCTGGTACCCTTATCACGAATAACATCAATTGCTTTCATTGATAATTGTTTAGCTAACGGCATCACTTTTGGAGCCATTCTTGCAAATAACCCCGCAATGGTATTACCCAAACCATCACCATAGTATGCTTTATAAACTGGAAACCGTGAATTAACTACATAGACGGGGGTTGGTTTATCATGATTGTAGTGTATGATCATTATTTGAAATCAGAAACCATTTTTCAATTGGAAACGCTAGCGTTTTTATTCAATCACTGTGATAATCCTCCACTAACTCGCCAATGAAATCTCGATATGTGCTGATATCCATGATACCACCTTGAAATAAACGTCTACAGATATCAGCTGCTTCATTAATTATTTCCGGTGAGTTGTTTCCAGCTCGGAATCCTCCTACAAGAACTTCTAATCGTGATATATCACTGAGAACACTACCAGGACAGAAACCCGAAGAGTTTCCAACGCTAGCGTTTCCAACTAGACGATTTTCCCCTGAAATCCCACTCCCGAAACTTGCATCCATTTGGGGTTGTAAATAATCAAGTGGATCATCATCAAGTTCTTTTTGTTTTTTTTGTCTTCGTGTTTGTCTCTGTGTTGGTGTTTGACGTTTTAGCTATTGTCGTTCTTCTATTTCTCGTTGTCGCTCTTCTATTTGTTCTTTTTTATAATTACTAATTCCCCTTTGAAATTCCTTGTACCCCATCTCATCCTTATTCAAACGACCAATCCCTTTATTTATTTTATACAAATTATGAGACCAATCATTACTTGATATTTTATCATCCTTATACTCGTCCTTCAAAAACTCTTTTTTTGAATTATAGCTTTGAGCAGCAAAATCACCAAAAGCTTGATAATCCTTTGGTTTGGATAAATTAAATTGTTTTATTAATGTTTTAGCATGATCAATAAACTTATTCAACAGAGAAACAGTCGTTTTTTCGGATTAGTAGGTAGTTCAGTTTTTTCAGTTTCCGTTGATATTTGTTCAGTTTTCGCTGCTATTTTTTCAAGTTCACCAATAACAAATTTCCCCGTCTTGGGATCATCTCCCAGTATAGCACGCTCTACCCCTTTCGTTGCTGTGGTTACTGGTTTAAACAATTCTTCGGATCCCACAGCAAAATCAGTTTGTAAACTCTGTCGTTGTTTCATTTTATTTCTTACAGAGTCTCGAATTGGTATAAATTTCTTGATTGCATCAATTCGTTCACGAGCCAATCGGGTCGTTAATGCTTCATTGACCATTATTTGAAATCGCAAACAATTTTTCAATTGTAAAACAATTTTCCGAACCTGACTTAACAGACGAAAACACTTCAACATGGCAGATGATTTTTAACACGATCATGGAAGTCTTTAACAGCATTATCATCGATGGCGAAAGTGTGGAAATTGTATATAAAATAATTAATATCACACTTTCGCCATTTTTTGTTACATGTCAGATGATTTTTAACACGATCATGGAAGCGTTTTAACAGCTCTAGCATTGATGAGGGAAGTGTCCAAATTGTATATAAAATAATTAATACTGACACTTCCCTCACTTTTTGTTACATGTCAGATGATTTTTAACACGATCATGGAAGCGTTATTTTGTTGTTTTAAGGGCATTATCATTGATGAGGGAAGTGTAGAAAATTCTATATACAATAATTAATATCACACTTCCCTCATTCTTGTTTTGATCAATAGGAATCATCATATCGACTAAACCATCGATTAACGGCCTATCAATTTTGTTGTTTTCAATCAAAAAATGCTAAAAAAATGAAAATCTCTCTGAGGGTCGGTCACAATCAAAAAATGACAAAATCTCTCTGAGGTCGGTCACGGACAAAATCTCTTTGAAGATCTGTCACGGTCAAAATTGTTCATTTTCGTGAATTAACGCTCGTATGTTTCTAACTTTAGAATTAACCTCTTTTTTCAATTCGTATTCGCTACCCAATTCTTTTCGTATTCGTTCAACGATAGTAAATAACGGAACGAACACACTTACGTCACTGGAAAATGAAAGAGAGTCTCGAATAGAATTCTGAATTCTCTTGATTAGCGCGTATTTCTTGGGCAGCATATATTTGTTAGTGTTAACTCCGTATTCTATATCCTGAAAATCTGACATGATTTGATCAGGCTTTAAACCATCTGATAGTTTGATATCCTGACTTTTCAATTTTGAAATTTCATCAATAATGCTATTCATTTTTTCAGAATTCATTATTCTATAACAATTATATATTTCTAAATGAAAAATATGACGCATCAGACATAAATGAAATGAAGTTTTTGTCCTGTCTTTTTTGAAATGGCAGATCGATAAATTCCCTCGGCAACTTTTTGTACAGAAGATGGACAAATATTGAAATACCCACTGGCTTTATTCATAGATGAAAATACTTTTTCCTCATTAGTTATTGTATTAAAAGATTTTACTGGTCTTTTCCCAATTGATTTATAATTGCCAGTCTTTCCTCGTTTGGTATTCTCACTTTGTGTGATAGCTTGCAGATTTGATAAAGAATTATTCTTTGGATTGGAATCTTTATGATCGATAACAAAACCATCTTATCAATCCACAGAAACATTCATACACGAAACGATGGCAGTAATATGTCTTCTTTCCAGCACCAAATATCAAATACCCCACACCATTATCCCACCCAACTGGTTTCTTCAGTCTACGGTTTCTTACAATACCATCACTGGATGCTTCATAATTTGTAATCACAGGGTGTGGTCTGAATTCTTGGTTCATTCGTATACTAATACTATTTGTCTAATTCATTGTTTGGTCTAATGATTACATCTTTGGAAAATCTTTCGATGTAGTCTTGGGGGTTCTTATGACTTTATCCTTGACTTTGTCAACGTCAAGGACTTTTTCAGGGTCATAATTTCTGATTCATTGTCCATTTTTTATTCTATTGTCATAATAACGCTTCAATTCCCTATATCGTTTACCACCACAGCGTAGACATAACTGCGATTCCCCCCTGACCCCAACCCCACATCGTATGCAGGGTAATGGACCAAGGCTTCCACGACGAAAGCTTTGCATATGATACCCACAGAATTCCTTTCTTCATGATTTGTTACACGGAGTCGTTGATCCAATCATGAGCCATTTGCAGTGATTCATTATACATAAATCTTTCATTTAAATGCTTGTTTTAATTATAGTATGAAGAAGTTCGAGAGATTATCGAAAATTAAGCCTTGGAAAAATGCTCAATTCAATCCTGATAAAGAGTTTAAGAGATTATTAAAAATTAGTCCTAGATTTAATCTCGATAAACCAAAAAAAACGTCTAGTGGACTGTCACAGAATTAGGCGAAAATTGAACTGATTTCTGTTCTTGAATTGCAAACGAAACTCACCATTTTCTTGATTTCGTCGTACACGCATTACCTGGGGTGATTAAGTGGCGTGTAACGATTTGCATGTGCCAATTTGTAATTTACATGAAATCCGAAATACTCGTTTTACGTGGTGTACGGCAAGCTCGATGTGATTTATGTTCACCTATTGAGAGTATATAAGGCTTAGGATTTATCATAAATTTTTACGGGAACCCAAATATCTAATCGAAGGATAGATAACCTCGTCTTGCAAATCTCCAGCCAAAGGGGTGAGTGTTAAATTTACATTTTTGTTTTATTGTGAATTTTATTCAGATTATCATTTCGTATAATGATGCTTTTATTGCAATTAAACGTGGAATATTTGGAATTACTAGTCACTTTTAGACTTTAAATACAATATCGTAATCTACGGCTTAGATTATTTTTGAGACAACTATTATTAGTCTGGTTTTGTTTATTATAGCTAATTCAGTCTGATTCAGTCTGATTCCAGCTGATTCCGTCGTTGATTCAGTCTGATTCCAGCTGATTCCGTCGTTGATTCCGTCGTTGATTCAGTCTGATTCCAGCTGATTCCGTCGTTGATTCCGTCGTTGATACCGTAGAAGTTCATCACTGATAGCGCATCTAATAACATCGTTGATACCGTCTCTGATACCGTAGCTGCTAACATAGTTGTTACATTGTTTTTGGTACCGTAGCTGCTAATAACATCGTTGATACCGTAGCTGCTAATAACATCGTTGATACCGTAGCTGTTAACACATCTGATACCATCTTTTGATAAACGTCTTTGAAATCGTTTGATTTGTTGTGGGACATCTATTGTTTGTTCTGGAACATCTCTGTATAAATATCTGAATGTGCTTGTGCCGTTAATTTGTGCAAACGGAATTGAAGTATCTGTCTGTGTGTCGAACTGTCTGTTCGTCAATATCTGTGTAACGTGTAAATATCCGGAAAGCTAGAAGTCCGAGTGTCGGAGCTGTCTTAGAGTTGTAAAACGTCCGGGTCGACATCTAGGGGAGTGAGGAACCGTTGGTTCTGGTAGATGTTGTATGCTGTCTGAACGTATAACTGTGGTGGATCCGTGTAGGGAAACGTCCGATAATAGTATTGGTCAACCCTCGGTTCTCGGGGAAACTGGGAGACGATTCAACTGTTGCTGAATCGTGCGGTTATACAGGGGAGACACATAGGTGTATTGAAATTGTGATATAATTTAATACATTGTTGTATTTGCATGCTTATGTCAGATCGCAATAATATTTCAAGTGATCACATAGATATCAATAAAAGCTAGCAACTTGATTGAATACAAGTATAGGATCGTGCTAGTTATCGCAATCCATCGTGCGATAGATAGTTTGTCGTTTGTGTTATTTTTTTCGTAAATCATTCTTGCATTTATTTAACTTTCGTAAAGGATTCTTGGATCTGTGTATAATCCAAGAGATCCCTTTACATCTGAGATTCCTTTTGTATTGTTATTTAATTTGTTCATGTATTGTGAATGGTTGTGAGTTCAATTGTGGGTTGAGCGCGTGAGTTATTGTGTTAATACATCTGTATTTTTTCCATTTATAATTTATTACATAAATTTATATTTTCTTTCACAAATTGTGTTTGTATTGTTCATTTAATCCACCCTCCTCTCGGTAACAATTCTGTTACAATGGTGTCAGAAGTGGGATCGTTGGATTAAGTGAACTGTCAATCATTTTTGTGAAGGTATACATTTAATGTTTATATTTGAGCGTGACCTTCTGTTAAGATAATACTCTAGTTGGAGTTTATTTTTGTTTAGTTTACCTAGGTCCGTGTGTCCAGTATAAACGTGTTTAAAGTATTGGTTTGGTTATATATCTATATTCATATTACAATTGTCATTGTCATGTCATCCCTTAAGGACTTGGTTGCCTTAGGCAAAGAATTTGGATATGAAGGTGAAAGCCTAAGGAAATTTATTCAGGAAGAACAAGCCCGGGAAAGGGAAGAAAGGGTAAGGGCAAGGGAATTAGAAAGGGAATTAGAAAGGGAAAAAGGGGAAGCCGAAGAAAGGAAACGGGCATTAGAAAGGGAATCCGAAGAAAGGAAACGGGAATTAGAAAGGGAATCCGAAGATAGGAAATGGGCCTTTGAGAGGGAAAAGATAGGATTAGAGAAGGAAAAGATAGAATTAGAGAAGCAGGCCGAAAAGGATAGGATAGGATGGGAAATGGAAGCGGAGCAAAAGCGAATAGAGTTAGAAGAAAGAGCAAAACAACGGGATCATGAGCGTAAGGTAGAATTAGCGACATCTGGAAGAGAACACGATTTTGCCTTTAGCAAATTAAGGGGCCCCAAATTACCTCCCTTTGACGATGAAAAAGATAACATAGATAGTTATCTTCATCGGTTTGAGCGGTATGCCGAAAACCAGAAGTGGAGTCAAAATGACTGGGCGCTGCATCTGAGTGCTTTATTAAAAGGTAAAGCACTGGATGTATACTCGCGACTTCCTAGGGACGATGTGTTTAAGTACGACGTCCTAAAGGAAGCACTTCTCAAAAGGTACGAGCTCACTGAACAAGGTTTTCGAAAAAAGTTCAGGTATAGCAAGCCCGATAAGGGAGAAACCTTTGGTCAGTTCACCGTCAGAATTGCGAACTATTTTGAGCGGTGGATTGAATGCGGCAAAGCGGTGAAAACGTTTGAAGGGTTGACTGATTTCTTGCTCAGAGATCAATTATTTAATACAGTTGGGCGAGAATTAGATCAATTTCTGAAGGAGAAAGTCTTCACAAACGTAAAAGATATGGCTAAGCAAGCCGATTTATTTGCCGAAGCTCATGGGGGAACCCAGAACGTGGTTTTAAAAGATTTTAAGTCTGGAAACCAGTCTGTAAGACCTATGCCTAGGGAGCCTGTAAAATCAGCTGAGGTAAAAAGGTCAGTTGGGAATCCAGTTTTTCAGCGTGTGCGGTGTTTCTTGTGTAATGCATTGGGTCATGTTCAAAAAGACTGTCCTAAAAGAAAGGCACTTATACATAAGGTAGCAGTGGCTATACAAAGTAAAGGTATATCCGATAACAACGTACATGTAGAACCTTGTATTCATTCACTTGGCACGTGTTTATTTCCTGAAGCGCGTGTACCAACCGCGAGAGGGTTTGTCAACGGTCGAGAAGTCGTGGTATTGCGTGATACTGGTTGTACGAGCGTAGTGATCAAACGTAGTCTCGTGCAGGATAACCAAATGCTCGGGTGGGAATCCCCATGTATGTTACTTGATCAGACGATGGGTCGCATTCCCGTAGCAAGGATCACAGTAAAAACACCTTTCTTAACGGGAACTGTTGATGCCCTTTGTATGGACAATCCTATATACGATCTGACGATCGGTAATGTTGAAGGTTCCCGTCTTCCAACCATGGCCGATTTTAAAATACCTTTGGCCCAGGCAGTCGAAACGTGAGCGCAAACACGGCGAGAGAAATCCGCGTTTCATAAATTAATAGTCCCTGAATCGATCTCAGGAATTTCCCGTGATGATTTCAAACAAGAGCAAGATCGTGATGAATCCATCAGAACAATTGTTGAGAAAATCACGTCCGGCGCGATTAAACATTGCAAGCGTGGGGGTAGCTCTAGATTCGTACGCAAGAACGGATTAATTCATAGGGAGTTTAGCGCTCGGGAGGGTAAGAAGTATTGGCAAGTGGTCGTACCCCAGAGATATAGATCTCAAGTACTTAGGGTGGCGCATGAGTCAAGCATGGCAGGACACCTAGGTAAGGCTAAGACCACTAGCAGGGTAGTCGCTGAATTCTACTGGCCAGGTGTTAATGGCGATGTCACACGGTTCTGTAGGTCGTGCGACGTATGTCAGAAAACCGTCTGTAAGGGAAGGGTCACAAGGGTGCCCTTGGGACAGATGCCATTAATAGATACACCGTTTAAAAGAGTGGCAGTAGATATTGTAGGACCAATACACCCAGTTACCGAAAGAAAGAATCGGTACATACTTACTCTGGTTGACTACGCAACCAGATACCCTGAAGCCGTAGCGTTACCAACTATTGAAACGGAAAGGGTAGCTGAAGCATTAGTTGATATCTTCAGTAGGGTAGGGGTGCCAGAGGAAATCCTCACTGATTGTGGTGCCCAATTCACCTCTGACCTCATGGGTGAAATAAGTAGGCTGTTATCCATCAAACAGCTAAACACTACCCCATACCATCCGATGTGCAATGGACTGGTAGAGAAGTTTAATGGTACCCTGAAAAGCATGCTGCGAAAGATGTGCGCGGAACGTCCGCAAGACTGGGACCGTTATTTAAACGCTGTTCTGTTCGCGTACCGTGAAGTACCGCAGGAAAGTTTAGGGTTCTCGCCCTTTGAACTGTTGTATGGTAGAACAGTTCGAGGCCCGATGCGGATACTACGCGAACTATGGACTGGTGATGTCGCGAACGAGGAAATAAAAACAACTTACCAGTACGTTTTAGATTTAAGAAACAAACTTGAGAGTACATGCCAGATGGCACGTGACGAATTGATTAAATCGGGGCGCAGATATGCCAAGTATTACAACCGCAGAACGCGTAATAGGAAATTTCTTGTGGGAGATCAGGTGCTATTGCTTCTTCCAACGAGTTCGAATAAGTTATTAGTCCAGTGGAAAGGTCCATATGAAGTTAAAGAAGTAAAAGGTGACATGGACTATAAAATTGACATGGACGGTAATGTAAAGACATTCCATGCAAACATGCTCAAGTTATACATCAAGAGACAAAGCGACAATGTCAATAAGGGGAGTTGAAAATATAGGCGCAGACTACTTGAGTAGGGCATGATGGGAAATTTGTATGAATTTGCCCAGTAATAAAATCCAGTTTGTAGTATAACCAGTGTAAATGTTGTAAGATATCATCAGTAGTTATTTTTCTTCTATTCTGTGTTAGTTTTAAAAATGTGTACATTTTTATTCTTAGGGGGGAGGTATTGTCACAGAATTAGGCGAAAATTGAACTGATTTCTGTTCTTGAATTGCAAACGAAACTCACCATTTTCTTGATTTCGTCGTACACGCATTACCTGGGGTGATTAAGTGGCGTGTAACGATTTGCATGTGCCAATTTGTAATTTACATGAAATCCGAAATACTCGTTTTACGTGGTGTACGGCAAGCTCGATGTGATTTATGTTCACCTATTGAGAGTATATAAGGCTTAGGATTTATCATAAATTTTTACGGGAACCCAAATATCTAATCGAAGGATAGATAACCTCGTCTTGCAAATCTCCAGCCAAAGGGGTGAGTGTTAAATTTACATTTTTGTTTTATTGTGAATTTTATTCAGATTATCATTTCGTATAATGATGCTTTTATTGCAATTAAACGTGGAATATTTGGAATTACTAGTCACTTTTAGACTTTAAATACAATATCGTAATCTACGGCTTAGATTATTTTTGAGACAACTATTATTAGTCTGGTTTTGTTTATTATAGCTAATTCAGTCTGATTCAGTCTGATTCCAGCTGATTCCGTCGTTGATTCAGTCTGATTCCAGCTGATTCCGTCGTTGATTCCGTCGTTGATTCAGTCTGATTCCAGCTGATTCCGTCGTTGATTCCGTCGTTGATACCGTAGAAGTTCATCACTGATAGCGCATCTAATAACATCGTTGATACCGTCTCTGATACCGTAGCTGCTAACATAGTTGTTACATTGTTTTTGGTACCGTAGCTGCTAATAACATCGTTGATACCGTAGCTGCTAATAACATCGTTGATACCGTAGCTGTTAACACATCTGATACCATCTTTTGATAAACGTCTTTGAAATCGTTTGATTTGTTGTGGGACATCTATTGTTTGTTCTGGAACATCTCTGTATAAATATCTGAATGTGCTTGTGCCGTTAATTTGTGCAAACGGAATTGAAGTATCTGTCTGTGTGTCGAACTGTCTGTTCGTCAATATCTGTGTAACGTGTAAATATCCGGAAAGCTAGAAGTCCGAGTGTCGGAGCTGTCTTAGAGTTGTAAAACGTCCGGGTCGACATCTAGGGGAGTGAGGAACCGTTGGTTCTGGTAGATGTTGTATGCTGTCTGAACGTATAACTGTGGTGGATCCGTGTAGGGAAACGTCCGATAATAGTATTGGTCAACCCTCGGTTCTCGGGGAAACTGGGAGACGATTCAACTGTTGCTGAATCGTGCGGTTATACAGGGGAGACACATAGGTGTATTGAAATTGTGATATAATTTAATACATTGTTGTATTTGCATGCTTATGTCAGATCGCAATAATATTTCAAGTGATCACATAGATATCAATAAAAGCTAGCAACTTGATTGAATACAAGTATAGGATCGTGCTAGTTATCGCAATCCATCGTGCGATAGATAGTTTGTCGTTTGTGTTATTTTTTTCGTAAATCATTCTTGCATTTATTTAACTTTCGTAAAGGATTCTTGGATCTGTGTATAATCCAAGAGATCCCTTTACATCTGAGATTCCTTTTGTATTGTTATTTAATTTGTTCATGTATTGTGAATGGTTGTGAGTTCAATTGTGGGTTGAGCGCGTGAGTTATTGTGTTAATACATCTGTATTTTTTCCATTTATAATTTATTACATAAATTTATATTTTCTTTCACAAATTGTGTTTGTATTGTTCATTTAATCCACCCTCCTCTCGGTAACAATTCTGTTACAATGGTGTCAGAAGTGGGATCGTTGGATTAAGTGAACTGTCAATCATTTTTGTGAAGGTATACATTTAATGTTTATATTTGAGCGTGACCTTCTGTTAAGATAATACTCTAGTTGGAGTTTATTTTTGTTTAGTTTACCTAGGTCCGTGTGTCCAGTATAAACGTGTTTAAAGTATTGGTTTGGTTATATATCTATATTCATATTACAATTGTCATTGTCATGTCATCCCTTAAGGACTTGGTTGCCTTAGGCAAAGAATTTGGATATGAAGGTGAAAGCCTAAGGAAATTTATTCAGGAAGAACAAGCCCGGGAAAGGGAAGAAAGGGTAAGGGCAAGGGAATTAGAAAGGGAATTAGAAAGGGAAAAAGGGGAAGCCGAAGAAAGGAAACGGGCATTAGAAAGGGAATCCGAAGAAAGGAAACGGGAATTAGAAAGGGAATCCGAAGATAGGAAATGGGCCTTTGAGAGGGAAAAGATAGGATTAGAGAAGGAAAAGATAGAATTAGAGAAGCAGGCCGAAAAGGATAGGATAGGATGGGAAATGGAAGCGGAGCAAAAGCGAATAGAGTTAGAAGAAAGAGCAAAACAACGGGATCATGAGCGTAAGGTAGAATTAGCGACATCTGGAAGAGAACACGATTTTGCCTTTAGCAAATTAAGGGGCCCCAAATTACCTCCCTTTGACGATGAAAAAGATAACATAGATAGTTATCTTCATCGGTTTGAGCGGTATGCCGAAAACCAGAAGTGGAGTCAAAATGACTGGGCGCTGCATCTGAGTGCTTTATTAAAAGGTAAAGCACTGGATGTATACTCGCGACTTCCTAGGGACGATGTGTTTAAGTACGACGTCCTAAAGGAAGCACTTCTCAAAAGGTACGAGCTCACTGAACAAGGTTTTCGAAAAAAGTTCAGGTATAGCAAGCCCGATAAGGGAGAAACCTTTGGTCAGTTCACCGTCAGAATTGCGAACTATTTTGAGCGGTGGATTGAATGCGGCAAAGCGGTGAAAACGTTTGAAGGGTTGACTGATTTCTTGCTCAGAGATCAATTATTTAATACAGTTGGGCGAGAATTAGATCAATTTCTGAAGGAGAAAGTCTTCACAAACGTAAAAGATATGGCTAAGCAAGCCGATTTATTTGCCGAAGCTCATGGGGGAACCCAGAACGTGGTTTTAAAAGATTTTAAGTCTGGAAACCAGTCTGTAAGACCTATGCCTAGGGAGCCTGTAAAATCAGCTGAGGTAAAAAGGTCAGTTGGGAATCCAGTTTTTCAGCGTGTGCGGTGTTTCTTGTGTAATGCATTGGGTCATGTTCAAAAAGACTGTCCTAAAAGAAAGGCACTTATACATAAGGTAGCAGTGGCTATACAAAGTAAAGGTATATCCGATAACAACGTACATGTAGAACCTTGTATTCATTCACTTGGCACGTGTTTATTTCCTGAAGCGCGTGTACCAACCGCGAGAGGGTTTGTCAACGGTCGAGAAGTCGTGGTATTGCGTGATACTGGTTGTACGAGCGTAGTGATCAAACGTAGTCTCGTGCAGGATAACCAAATGCTCGGGTGGGAATCCCCATGTATG
The DNA here is from genome assembly GCA_029339505.1 of Unio delphinus. Classification (NCBI taxonomy): domain Eukaryota; kingdom Metazoa; phylum Mollusca; class Bivalvia; order Unionida; family Unionidae; genus Unio; species Unio delphinus. The sequence continues at coordinate 300,207 of JAQISU010000079.1, read as the reverse complement.
TTACTTGATCAGACGATGGGTCGCATTCCCGTAGCAAGGATCACAGTAAAAACACCTTTCTTAACGGGAACTGTTGATGCCCTTTGTATGGACAATCCTATATACGATCTGACGATCGGTAATGTTGAAGGTTCCCGTCTTCCAACCATGGCCGATTTTAAAATACCTTTGGCCCAGGCAGTCGAAACGTGAGCGCAAACACGGCGAGAGAAATCCGCGTTTCATAAATTAATAGTCCCTGAATCGATCTCAGGAATTTCCCGTGATGATTTCAAACAAGAGCAAGATCGTGATGAATCCATCAGAACAATTGTTGAGAAAATCACGTCCGGCGCGATTAAACATTGCAAGCGTGGGGGTAGCTCTAGATTCGTACGCAAGAACGGATTAATTCATAGGGAGTTTAGCGCTCGGGAGGGTAAGAAGTATTGGCAAGTGGTCGTACCCCAGAGATATAGATCTCAAGTACTTAGGGTGGCGCATGAGTCAAGCATGGCAGGACACCTAGGTAAGGCTAAGACCACTAGCAGGGTAGTCGCTGAATTCTACTTGTGTTTGTATTGTTCATTTAATCCACCCTCTTCTCGGTAGCAATTCTGTTACATGGACGGTAACATGAAAGAGTTTAAGAGATTATTAAAAATTAGTCCTAGATTTAATCTCGATAAACCTAAAAAACGTCTAGTGGACGGCAACATGAAAGAGTTTAAGAGATTATTAAAAATTAGTCCTAGATTTAATCTCGATAAACCTAAAAAACGTCTAGTAAACGGTAAACCAAAAAAACGTCTAGTGACGGCAACATGAAAGAGTTTAAGAGATTATTAAAAATTAGTCCTAGATTTAATATCGATAAACCAAAAAAACGTCTAGTAAACGGTAAACCAAAAAAAACGTCTAATGAAGAAGTTTGAGAGATTATCGAAACTTAATCCCTGGAAAAATACTAATTTTAATCTCGATAGAGTCTCTGATACATCAAAACGTCTAATCGGTGATAGAACTATACTGGATAAAATCGAAGAGTGTTTTGATGAATTCTACCGAGACGGTGCAGCACACTGTTGGTCGACATTTCGAATTATTGATGTCGGTGTCAATGTACCCATCATCGATGCTACTATGAATGATGAAAGAGCAGCCGATGTGATTTCACACCTTGGCGAGCCAAGCAATTTTCAACAGAAGTATTTTTTTCAGAATAAAATTCATTATCGAAGTCGAAGGCAAATCGATTATCAGGGATAAATTTGAACCAATCCTTAGGAATAAAAAAACAATCACACTGAGTAGAGATTCCAAACCAGGAATTCTAACTGGAATCGACAAACCATACTAGGAGAGATCTTATCCTGTAACAGCATTCGTTTATGGAATATACCCGCTAAATGATAAACCCAATATTGCAAAACTAGCTCCTATGAAACTATCTTCGACGTTGAATTGTGTAGCAACACGGGTAATGGAACACTTCACAAATGCATCTCGAGGAAATAAACTAACTGATCTGCGACGTAGGAAAATAACCGAATGGGGAATGACAGTGAGAGAGCATGGTGCAACGATTTCCGATATAGCTGACAGTGAAACAGAACGGTGCAAAGATTTCTGATATAGCTAAATTAGAAGCATCATTAAAATTCCCAATATCAGTAACGACAATAACCGGAGAAGTATTATACGAACCGAAATATCAATCGCGAGGAGCGCCAATCGAAATTATTGATCATAACGAACACGCGTGGACGGCTGCAGCAACAATATTTCCACGAGAACGAATCGTGAAATATATCCCCGAGGAATTTTCCGGGGATGTGTTCCACGAAGAGAAATTATTCGATGCTATTCACGCGTTGTGTAAGGATGATCCTGTGTCAGTGTGGTTACTTAGAAGTGATGAAGATCCCGAAATAGGATTCGATCAATTTGTAAGTCCATCAGTGGTAGCTCACTTTGCAAGAGAAAAAAACTCATGGCGTTCAACACGAAGTGATTTTCTCGAACACGTTATATTGAGTTGCGTCAAATTTGGTCATGGAGGACTGTGGAATACAAAATACTCACGTGATGGTATGATTTCAATTGATATATCCGCGTGTTATCCTGGAAGTTTTCTCGGGTATGGAGAATGCGCTGAGTACTTTAAACGATTTCGACACCCCACGCATGAAATGACTCGTGTTGCGATTAATGGTCGTTTGCCTGATTTTGATTTAACCGGATTCGCTCGTGTGATATCATTCGAATTAGCTACAGGGTTACATCCGTGTAGCTATCTTTGGCTTGGTAGACACCTATCTGAAAAGGCCTGGATGCCAATAGTGTTATTGCGGTATATGATCGATGTGGTATGCTAATATCGTTAATTGTCAGTGAGGCGATTATATCCTATCGAGCTCAGAAAGAAGTTTGGCTACCACAACCCGATCTAGATAGAATAATTAGCGAACAGCGAAAACTGTTTCCAGATTTCAATGAAGAACAAATCATGGATAGGTCTAAGAAGGTATTTGAAATTAAAAAAGAACAAGCAAAGAATTTTGGACGAAGAATAATCGGTAAATTTACTCAGGGTGGAAGATACGACAATGCAAAATACTCTTCGCGGTTGATCATAGACGTCGCTGAATACGATTTTATTGTAGCGGATTTAACGAAACAGGGAAAACTTGTATCCCGTAAGGATGCTTTTCTATCCAATGGTGAAAAATTAGGTACGGTTGTTACCTACTGTGATGGATATAATTCCCAGTACACACACTTAAGAAGTTCTATGCTAGCCTATGCTTGTATTAATCTATTTTCGATGATAAATAGATTTCCTAATACCGCAGTTAGAGTAGCCACTGATTCGATGTATATACATAATAAATACAAATCAGCTGTAGCGGCATTCACAGATCCCGAGGAAGCGTGGGGACGTTGGCGATTTAAAAAGGAAACACTATATGAGTATTGCGAATCCGCAGACGTTGCCATGGATGATAAATATCTTTGTTGTAACCGTATTGAAATTCAATCAGAATTTTCTAATGCACCACCGGTATCTGATCCAATTTGTATATACAAGACAGTTTATTTAAACGGTTGTGGTGGGTCAGGAAAGACAACTCGTGCAATTGAATTATTCCGTGGGAAAAGTCCTACGGATTTCACAAACAAGATTGTGCTAACACCGACTCACAGACTCGCCAGAGAGATGAAACAACTAGGGGTAAATGCCTGTACTTATCATAGTTTCTTTCGATGGAAGGGTGACAAATGGACTCCTGAGCGTATGGGTGATAAATTCATTCCTGAAATCATAATTTGGGACGCAATATGCACAGTATCATTAGATGTATTACAAACATTTCTCGAGTGGTTGTTAAACAAAAACACAAAAGTCGTAATGTGCGGTGATCACAGCCAACCACCACCATTTATCGGTGCATCCCCACATGAATGGCTAAAGGGTTTTGTAGACTATTATGAAGAAATTAACACTGATTATAGATCACTTGATGAACAATTACGAGAGTTCAAAGCGCTAATTAGATTACAACCAGATAGAATCCAATGTGAAATAGCGCGTGAAGTGATTTCAGAGACTCCAATGAATGATTTTTGGGAAACATGGAGACCAAACGATTTGATAATTGCAAGTAGAAAAATTGTCAGAGACGCACTTCAGATGAAGTTATTTGAATTGCATAAATGCAAATTTGCAACTCTTCCAGTACCGTTGTGTTATAGGCCTTCGGATACACGAAAACAGAATATCGAAGTTGATATTCCAGGACAGAGTGAAAAACAAATTCTCGTATTAAATGATATTGTGCTGGTTGATATCAGAGTCGTTTAAGATGCATTGCGTGCTAATAAATCCCCGTGGACGCTAGGATATGCAGCGACGATACATTCTTCACAGGGATTGACTATATCGGATACAATTGTTTGGATGGTAGATAATCGCATCGAATGGTCAAATTTAGTCTATCTTGCAGTATCCAGAGTACGAAAAATAAATCAACTTTGAAGAATTGTTTTCGATGATGAAATCATTGGTGGCGATGATAATGGCACAACTATGGATGATATTGATGTTAAAATTATTGATAAAAAATTATCCGGTTACAAACAACAAGACAAAAAAAACCAACGAGAATTTGACATTGATGCTGGATTAATAATTACGCTGAAACAACAACAGAATAATCACTGCGCAAGTTGCAATTGTATAATGCGTTGGCATTATTTAGATAAGGATCCTCGCCAATTTACCGTAGACAGAAAAAATAACAGTCTCGGTCATGTCAGAAACAATGTGATGTTGACTTGTCTTGAGTGCAATAGACGCAACGGCGCTAGTTAAGACCCTGTGATGGTAATTGAGTATCGTCAGGAATCACTTGGAGTTGTTCGCGTGTAAAACCCCGTTGAGGGGCAGTTAAATCCAGTTTATAGATTGGAGGTCTACCAGTTGATCGTGTTATAGTAGATATTTTGTGTGCAGTAACACTCCAAATAGAATCAGTAGCCCTTTTTGTGCCACCTTCCAGCTCTCCTGGTTCGTATAAATACCAAACAGTGACATTGCTACCAAGAATTGGTTGGGAAACGCTAGAAACATTTTGCGAAATTCCTTCTATTTCCATTTTAGGTATAGACTTCTTTTTAATCGCGTTGATAGGTTTCATGTTAATTGTTCGAGTAATCTCGTTATTCAGTGCGGTAATCACAGCTGGTAATCTCTTAACCCATTCACGGGATCTTTTATCCTGAATAAACTCCTTCGCGTATTGATATCCAAATAACCGCTCTGCAAGAGTCCGATTAAATCGTTCTACAATTGCCTGATCACGATGTAGCGCAGTATGCCCTCGTCTGATGGTGACATTGTGATGTTTCATCGCTGATAAAACAGCGCCTTGAAATTCCTTGCCAGGATCAACTTGCAATATATTTGGCCAGCGTAGAGGGCCTCGTCCATAAATCCTTTCAAACGCAGAAGCTACTTCAGTTGATGATTTTGTTTTCAGCGGCTCTGCTTGTTTGTATCGACTAGCAATATCAACTACGGTTAACGCGTATTTGTAACCACGATCATGTGGCAAATATAATATATCAGCCTGATGAACTTCATTAGGGACAGTCACATCAAAATGCGAGTAATTAATTTGTGTAGGCGCTGGTAGATAAATTTGCCATATAGCTTGTTTGGATAACCAATTAGCCGCAGTGGCCTTTTTCACTTTTGCGGCGTTAGCGAGTTTATTGATTGCAGCGTTACCCCGCCAGTATCCTTTTGGAGAATAATAAATAGATTCCATGTTGTTATTAATTACCGGCACCTAACATCAATTTGCTTTTCATAACCGGTTTTATTAACCATGAAGCTAATTTTTCTTTGAAGGATTTATCAGGAATAGCATTTAATGCATGAATTAATTTCACATCTGCGAGATGTCTTTGCTGCAAATCGCTGCTCCTATATGCAACATCATGAGCATGACACGCCTTATCAATAGCGTTTATCGGTTCTTCACCGGGTTTGGGATGATTTTGATCATCAAGTCTGATATCTAATCGTGTTCCGGGGCCACAGTAGCTATATCCTGGAAGGTGCTTTTCTCCGGGGTACTTTGCCCATGGGGTTCCAGGGAGCTTTGCCAATTTGGCTGCGATATCACCTCCTCTTTTTTTTTAAAGGTTCCTTGGGTTTACCAAGTGAAATAAATCTAAATTTCTTTGTACCACATTGTACGCATTTACCAGAAAGCGCTGATCGGTTATTTTTAGTTGTAATCGTCATCAAGTCATCTGTGCCAGTACGCGTTTTACACTTCACACAATATAGATCCATAATTTATGTATAGATATATGGATATAATTGATTTTTCAGCGGCTAAAACAAGAGAACCGGTTAAGCATCATGCAGCGCTACCAAACTCTATCCGGATGATTATAATCGGGCCATCTGGATCCGGCAAGACGCAATTGCTGCTCAATTTAATAATGAGATGGATGAAGTTGGATAAGTTGTATTTAATTGCTCCTAGCGTAGATGATCAACGATGCTATGAAGTGTTAAAAGATTTTAATGAAAACGCTTCAGAGATTGCCGGCGAGAACGTCGTAGATTTTATAACCGATATTGACGAGGCGCCATCAGTAGAAGATCTCGATGGAAGTATTAACAATTTAGTTGTACACGACGATGTGATGTTAGATAAACAAACAAACCCAGCTAGACTATTTTCCGGAGGCAGGCATAAAAGCACGGACGTGATAGATGTCACTCAACGCTACACACAGATTCCAAAAGTGATCAGAGATAACTGTAATATTCTTGCTGTGTTTAACGGCGTTGATACACATACATGTCGAAATATTTGGCAAACTTGGTGCTGCGGTGATATGGATCATAATCAATTTAAAAATTTCTTTAGTAATGCTCAGTCAACCCCGCACGGATTTGTAACGATAAATTTACATGATCCTCGGACACGATATCGTATCGGACTTGATCAAATATTTGGTTGAAATCTTAGTGATTTTCATCGTAAAAAAAATTATTAACCAGAACTGAAAGTTCAGCAGCAGAGAGGGTGATGACCACATAGTTGCGAGCAAAATTGATTAAAAAATCGTAAAATCTCCGTTTTTGCAAAAATGGAGACTTTTTTTTTTGGTTAAACGAGATTTTGTTGGAAGCCTTATTTTTTTGTTCGAAAACGTGGTTTCTAAGCCATATTTTGCTCGAAAACGTGATCTGTAAGCCTTATTTTTGCTTGAAAACGTGGTCTGTTCACCCTCTCTGCTGCTCACTTTCATATCAATACTGTAAGCTCATCGTTTGACGAGCTAACGCATATATGCTTATATATATATATATATATATATATATATATATATATATATATATATATATATATATATATATATATAAATAGGTTGTGTTAATGCGTCTTTAATTTTTATAATGTTTATTTATTTCGTTAACTAAAAATCATAAAGACAAATATATATGCACCAGGTTGTACTTGTTGAGTATTTGTTCTTTATGATTTGTCATACCATAATATAAAAGAATAATTACACTAAAAGGGAGATAGAGAAACCAACTGAAATCAACACAAATGTTTCATTCATTCCTACTGAAAATCGCACACGGTTAGCTCTGGGTCCTAAAGGCTTTTTTTATATCAGCTAAATACATTCTAAAAGTTCAGTAACAGCAAGTTTTGGGATCATCGTAAAATTTAGCTTTACCCTAATATCGTTTTGATGATATCATTTTGTTTTTCATTGGCAACATTCTTCTTGAATGAGATTAATTATTCACATGTGTTGGCATATGTCGTTACATTGTTAGTTCTCCATGAAATATTGGTCACTTGGATTCAGTAGCAAACTTATTTCATTGCGCTACACTGCATAAGACTTGCACCAGACAACATGTACCGTTGGCAGTTATCACATTAAAGGTGAGCCGAGATCAATGTTCAAGAACAAGATATATTAAAAAGGAATCGATAAATGGCATTGACCTCTGAAGTTATCGTTATATATTTGACTTTTGTAAAAACAAGGAAATTAGTGATTAATGTAAATGAAGAAGCGCAAATTCATTATCACATAGTGCATTTACGGTGAGTTGAGGAATTTCGTATGTCAAAGAGTAGTGTTGTTCAAAATAATACAATTATATCTGGGATGCTAAGAATGTAATTAACTATTCCCATTTATATATTCTTCTTATTTTCATCAATGTATACATTATTGTATAGAAACATACAGTGAAAATGACGCCTGAGACAGAACAAAACACAAGCGATAGATTTATAGATGAGAAACAGGAACCAAAACATCACTTGAGTACTTTAGATAGTCAACAGTTAAACCATATTCATTGCAACAAGTGTATATACATCATCATGTTCGAAAACATATGAATCTAAAGATTTTTGGAGTTTTATTAATATCCTTATTTAGAAACAAAACCATCAGCAGCAGCAACAGCAGTTACCATAATTACTATTATGTTATATAACTGCCACGAAATTTCAAAAGGTTTGAAATCTAATTCTAAAGTATGAATTATTTTTACAAAGTTCATAAGTTTGCTGTGTATTACAGAATATAAACATTTTTGATTAAGTATTGATTTGTGTATTTTACAAATGTAGCTTAAATAAAATAGCTTCATCAGGAAATACTCTATTCAGTTGTTTATTAGACACCAAGTGTTGCTAATCTCCAAGACAGATACTTGCTAAAATGTATGATAAGAAATTTGGTTATGTTGGTGTTTAGGTGAAACTACCAATAGCAGTAAGAAGTGGACGACTACAATTCCAAATTGTTCATTTTGCAACACAATTGTTTCATGAGCTTAAGTACTTAAAAATAGTAATTAGCGCTACGGACACGAGAAAATTTGAATAATACTGACAGTATGATGTGATCAGAATTTCATATTGGCTTCATCAATGTCATCAGCACAAGAATATTATTGTTAGGTACTAACAACATATTTAGAACATTTGGACATAAAAGTCAATAGACGTTTCTTGAAAACAGTTGTATCTTTAAAGTAACAGTAATTTGCAAGGCATAAGAATGTTCAAAAGATTAATTGTTTAATAAATTAAAAACAATAAGTCCCAATGATGAAAAAGAAAATGTTTTGTCAAGTATGATTATCTTTGATGGTAAACTCTCCAAAAGATAGTGTGCTTCTGGAAAACAATGCTGGTGAAATCTATGTCGGACTACCGGAGGGTTACGTTATGAGATACAAAACGACATGTGGAAAACTTGAGAATGTACATGTCAGTTTAGAAACAGCATTAAATAAGAAGGATATCCAGAAAATCAATGACATTTATTTGATCATCAAGACTAAACTAGAAATAATGAACAACCAAATACAGGTTACGAAAGAGAAACATGAGCAAAAAAGAAAACAATTGCAATATACACAAGAAAAGGCTTAAATTACCGAGCAATTATTAAGAGAGTCATTGTATGATCTCTTAAGTAAAATCTGCCTCCTTAGTGCATACTACCCCTTTGTAGCTAATGAGCTGTATTCGATGAGCACTGAGTTTAACTGGTAGCAAAAGTTCTCCTAAAGTGTTATGATCGGATGATTATTTATTCTACCAATGACTGGTTATTAATGGGTAAAACAGATTCTATGTGTACTCACTAGGTCATATCAATTATTTTTTAATTGAAATAGAAAACATGTCCTTCGGGGTGTGTATAAATGTATACATTTATCCCATTGCCATTAAGTCATCAAAGTTCATCCTCAATCAATCATAGAAATTGAATCTTTAATGCCCATAATATATCGAATAAATCTAATACAATGTTAAGATTTAAATGTGTCAACACATCTTTATACAGAAGCAACGCTGTACATAATTATGATCATGTACATTTCAATAAGATCAAACTAAGCCATTATTTTTGTGTTATATTATGGTAACACTTAATAAAGCGATCCTGAAACAAATATTATTTCAAAACGTTGTAAATGTACATTTATAATAAGGATATCTAAAGGGTATGGGTATTTAAAAGCAATGTGATATTGCAATTTTGATACTCAGTTCATTTCCTATTTATTACAGCTCCGAAAATATGTATTGTACTAGCCCGTATTCTAATTATGAACAGTATGATTGGCACACATTAGAATGGAATGGAGGTTTGTGGATTTATAATAGATAATTTACCCCATACACTTATATAAAAAATACTAAGCTTAACAAAATTACTGGGATGGTTTGGTATGATGCAATTCACTAAAGTATATGTATATGGGTAGGTTGAAGTATTGATAACAGATAAGTAAAGCAATGCACATTGCAAAACTACAATACGCTGAACCGTGTATGCAATACATATAACTAGGGACAGGTCTTGAAATCAGTTGTTCAGTTGCGATTGTAAATAAGACTTACGCAGGGATCCATGGGAGCAGAAGCAGTGGTCAATGATAGGGGAAAGTGTGAGTTTATAAGCAGATGTCCATAAAACTAAGTTTTCACTACTTTTATTACCACCCACCACGTGAAGTTAACATGGTGTCACACAGAATGAATCTACTGCATAAACACTTGTTAACGAAATATGGTAAAATCCCTTTTCTACAAGCTTTAATTTCATACACTTATTCAAAATATATTGTATTTATTTTATGCGCACCTTCTGATTCTGACAATATTTCTTTCAGTAAGTAAACAAATATTTACTAAACATGTATTTCTCCGAACTGTGGTTTCTGCCTAATGGTCATCCATGTACATTATGGTAAGATACACTGTTTCTGATACTAGAAACATTTCTGCTAAGGATACATTTATTCAACATTTTCTTTCGAACTAAATACAGTACAGTATCAAAAAGTACAATAGTTACCTAGATGGTAGTTACCTAGATTTTGGTCTTTCGCAACCATACTTATGGGTTATACTAAAATACACCAGTCAAATTTTGGCTCAGCATACATTTCTCCAAAATTTGATTTCTAGCTAAGAGTGTGAAGAACAACTTTGTAGAAAGTAGCTAAATGCTGCTAAAAGGACGATATTTGAGTAACAGCCTCAATGAGCATGATAAAGGAAATCCTAAGCCAACGCTTGGCATGTTAAAATTCTGCATAGCTCCGCTAATAGACAGTAAAGCTATTACATACTTAAATGGTCAATAGCTCTTCAAAGATTCTCTTTATGTGCCTGTACTACTCTGGGTTAAGATATGTAGCCAGCAGCAAAGGCCTGACTTGACTACATGTGAACACTCAAGTCAAATCGAAAGATGTTATTTTATGCACTTTTGATATAGGGTGTGTGACCACCAGACGAGATGGTAGACTCAGAAACGAGTTCGCTGTCTCTTGGCCATATAGAACAAATGTAAATCTTTGTTCATTATATGATTTCTGCAAAACACATCGAAACGGAACGAACATGTCTCGCAGTTTGAATTTTCAATAAAGTTATGGGAACTTCTTTACGCTCTTGTTAAAGATATTGTATAAAAAATTGTGTAATGCAATATTATGTTCTCTTCCTATATCCTAGGAAGGTCAAGATTGGTAGTATAATATGCTAGTAAGAACAATATCAGTAGAATAATTATAGATACGTTTTGAATATTACCAGGCATATTGAAAACAAAAATAAAATGACAACCAATTCAAAATATTACAGTTTGTGAACAAAGTATGATTACAAGGATGCCAATAGGCACCAATATCAAGGGATTAGAAAAATCTGTTAAATACTACAGTACAGTCACTAGATACTGAGACAAGAATTTTAAAATTCAAGGTAATACATATAATGAGGACATAATATGAAGTCTGAGAGTAAGGACAATCAGTTAAGCCGACAAATATATAAAAATTAAGACATAATACAAGGTTATCATTTCTGCATCGTGGGAAGGAATATGTGATCAGATGTGGTGTGTGCACGTACACTTCCCTTCATATATATTATTTAAAGTCTGACAAGTAATTGCATATCTTCATAAATTTAAATGGTTATATGTTATGTTTTGCTGCCATGATGTACATGCAATTGCCTTAAACAGGTAATTATAAATAAACTATCATTCATTATTCAAGAAATACGTTTCGAAAACAAAACTAAAATAAGTATACTCATATGATGTAGTTTTGTACCAATTGTGGATTTTCCAATTGTCATTTTAAGCTAAACACGATTTATATTAATGATAATATTGCAGAAGAAGAAGAGATTGCGCACTACCTAAATATGTATTATATCGTAAAGCGATAAACGCTCCTTATTTAGCTCTGATGAAATCGCCTTAGTTTATTTTATTAACGAATTGTTTTTATTTGGTTTCTATAATGCCGTCCCCAGCTCAGAGTTATAATGTATTATTTGTATTGTATAACGTAATAATTGTATACAAAATGCATGCTGTAGTCGCTTTAACTCCTTCACCCACTGAGCAGGAGACCTTGCTGGATTGTGTCATCTCAAAAAAATCAAACGCCATAGTCACAAGTATCCGTTGAACAATTAACATCCTATAGACTGGTGTCGACTTCATTTAGAATTATGCACTCTCTTTAGCAGCGGAAACATATTCTTTGAAGTAATTCCCAAAGTGTTCTTAAAAGCCTATAATTACAACAATAACAATGAAATATACGTTATATAATTTTGCTCGTGCATGTTATGTTAACAACGGATGTTGCAATATATCATCGATTCTAGGTCAATCAACTTTGTTTCCCGCATTCGCATCAAGTTAAAATAAACTGACTGAAACATGATGATTTAATGGACATGGTTTAATTCATGTAAAAACAGCCATGTTAAATTTAACAAATACAACTGTTTTTATCTTATATTTTTCTTTGCCTAGGCTTTTCTTTGTATTCGCGTTCAGAAAAACTCATTAAGAATCGAAAGCGCTTTGGCTAGTTAGATACTATTTACGCAGTGTTCTTTATCAGTTTATAGCATTTATCTTAATCAATCCCTGACACACGTGATCACTAACGAGATCGAGTGCACTGTCATTCAACATTATTTGTATCTGCGTGTTACAAAATCTGAGGTTAGGACGCAGGAATAATATGCTCCTTTAAACTTTTTAATATTAGACCAACACTTTCGTTTTCTCGCCTCTATTTTACATTAATGTGACACGACTAAGGTATAATAAAAGTTGCTCACTCATTAATGAACCAGCAAGAATCGTATGCATTTGAAGCGATACGTGTGATGATGATATGCGTTATAAGTAATTTTGACACTCGTTCCGGGCACTTGACTAATACAGCTTGAACCATGTTAACGTTGCTTTATATTAATAAATTTGCTACGGATGTTAGAAGTGGAAGACACAATTGATACGTTTTATTTGGTCTTAGCGGCACTTTCATAACATGTGTGGATATAGGTTAGTGACCAAGTGGCAATTTCGGTAAAGAAAAAGAATACAAAATACAGAAAGACATACCAAAATTGAGTTTGAATGGACTAAAACATCATTTTGTAGAAGGGGATGTTCATTGTGTAAACAACAATGCAAAAGTTCCATAAATAATAATAAAAAAATGACCAAGCGTGGCAATGTTATCCGTCATCTATCGATCAAACTGGAAATGGTATTTGGTTATTTACGGCCATGCAATACCATCACCATTATTGTGACGTGACAATGAATGAGGCATAACTAGCATTACTTCTTGAGAATTTACGATTATATATATATTTAATCTGTATTTTAGAATTTTTGGCAAACCGACCACAATGCTTGTAGTCCACTGTCAAAATAACTTTGTGTCACAGATGCTTATCTGAAAAACATCAGTACTCTTATCTCACCAATTATGTTCGAGATTTATGATAGTCACAATGTAATTACATTTAAATTGTTTTTAAATTTGTTTTTTTTTTTTTTTTTTATTTTGTATTATTGAACACAAGGTATCAGGATTTTACATATTCCCCTACATCACCACCTGACCTGGCGTATGGGGCATGATCTTAAATTCTTTTGTGTCCTGATCTCTACATGTGTTCCCTACATAACACACACACACATACACACACAGACACTTACTTACAATCACAATTATTGTAAACAAAGTCATACTCGCATACAAACCCCAAGATGCTTGAAATTGCATTAAAAAGAAAATAATAAATATATAAATTTTAAAAGTAAAAATAGTAATAATAATAATAATAATTCATGTACCAAAAGTTGATAATAGGGTCCACTTTCTTTTAAACTCGTCACTGCTGTTATTCACTTTGGCGACATATTTTTCCAGCGTTTTATATGATAAAACACAATTTTTATAATAGGCAAGATTTGGGCTTTTTGATGCACAACGTGATCTGTATATAACATATTTTGCAAGCAAAATTAGGAAGTTGATAAGATCGTCAAAGTTGTTATTTCCTATAAAGACATCTTTTCGTGTAATTCTAAAATTTGGGTCATAAGTTTGGATCCATTCTACCAACAGTTTCCAAAAGTTTTCAGTAACTAAACAGTCATAAAATAAGTGCTCAATTTCTTCTATTCCCTCATTACAAAAGGTACATTTATCATTATCACTTAAATTAATCTTTTTTAGAAACTGGTTTGTGGCAATATTTCTGTGGAGAAATCTAAAGTTAAAGCTAATCAGTTTTGTGTCTTTTGTACAAAATCTAGCCGAAACAAAAGAGTTGGTCCATTCATTTGTACCAATCGCACACTTTAGCTGTCTGGACCAAGTTTCCTGTTTACCATTTGGCTTTATTATTTTGGTTCTTATCAGGTCTTTATAGATAAATTTATTCTTTGCTCTTACCCTCAGGAGAGATGTTTTGTCCAAAGCTACAAGAAAACTATTTCCACTTTCATAGAAAGTTTTAATTTTCTTTTTCCACATCACAGAGATCTTTGAAATAAGAGCAACGTACTGTATGAAATTATTTGTTTTTGTTTTTTGTTTTATTTCATCAAAACTTAATATAGACTCTTGTGCATCAAAAAGATGTTTAATAATTACAATACCATTTGTTCTCCACCTTGTGTATGATTTAAAATTATCTACAGTCACTAAATTAAGAATATCTTGAGACAAGTATTCATTGACAGTAGATGGTTCATTTTTCCATTGAGATAACGCATAAATAACATCACGCCAAAAAATATTTTTAATTAATTTAGAGATTACTTTTAATTTAGTTTTTCCTAATGCAAGTACCAGCATACCTCCAAATTTTCCAAATGTTTGTTCAGAAACCAGTTTTTGCCATAAGCCATCTTCGTTTATTAAGAGGCGCCTAATCCAGGTAAGTTTTATATAACACACAAATGAATGCAAGTGAATCATATTTAATCCCCCTTCCTCAAAAGAAGCTATAAGTGTGTCTCTTTTAACTCTCTCAGTTTTACTGCCCCAAATAAACTGGAAAAATAATGTATTCAGTTCCTTTTCTATATGGGGTGGAGGATTTGGCAAAGCTGCAAAAAGATGAATGAATTTAGGCAAAAGCAAGGACTTTATCAAAGTAATTTTTCCAATAATGGATAAATTTCTTCTACTCCACAAGCCAAGCAGTTTCTTAACTTCCTTTAACTTCATCGAATAATTAAGCTCTACCATATCCTCCAAGTTCAAAGAGAAATATACTCCCAGCAATCTAAAATTGGACATTGACCAGTTAATATCAATTTCTGGACATATTTTTTCATTAGAGTATTTTTTGTTTCCAATCCAAATTGCTTTCGATTTCAAAACATTGCAGTGCAGACCTGACACCAAAGCAAAATCATTTAAAATCTGCATGGTTGTCCTCAAGGACAAATGAGAACCATCTAATAATAGAAAAGCATCATCAGCGTACTGCCCTAGTTTGAACTCCATTTTATTATAAAAAATGCCTGTAACATCTGTGTTTTTCTTTAGTTCTGTTGCAAGAAGTTCAATTCCTATTATAAAAAAGTAGGGTGATAAAGGGTCTCCCTGGCGACAACCTCTCTCCAAATTAAAGAATGGGGATAAATGTCCATTATTAATAACACAACTTTTTGATTTATTGCAAAATAGCCTGAACCAGTGACAAATTGATTCTCCAAAGTTAAAAGACTTCAGAGCAGCTTCTAGAAAGTCCCATTCAACTGAGTCAAAAGCTTTTTCAAAGTCTATCAATAGGAGAAGACCAAATTTATTTTTTTCCTCAAGGTATTGCATCAGGTCATACAACAATCTTGTATTTTCACCAATGAATCTCCCTTTCATAAAACCCTTTTGGGTGTTACTGATGATAAACGGGAGTACTTTTTTGACCCTATTAGCAATTGACGCTGAAGCAATCTTGTAATCCACATTAAGTAGAGAGATTGGTCTCCAATTTTTTATAAATTTCCTGTCTTTATCTTCTTTTGGAATGCATGTTATGATCCCCTGAGACTGAAATTCAGAAAAATGATTCATATCATATCCAGTATTTAGAGACCTAAAAAGAAAACCGCCTAGGTCTTTCCAAAAGAATTTGTAGAATTCTATCGTAAATCCATCAAAACCAGGGCTAGTTTCATTTTTCATATTTTTTAGTGCTAAACCACATTCCTCAAATGTTAACTTACCTTCACATGAACTTCTTTCAAAATCTGAGAGTTTTTTATCATGGTTAAAAAAGTGGTTAAGCGTTTGAAATTTACATTTGTTTTTACTTTGGTATAATTTTTCATAAAAGTCTTTCTGTTGATTTAATATTTCTTTTGAATATGTTACCCTTGTTCCATCTTCCTTAGTTAACTCTTTTATTGTTTTGTTTGTGTAATTTCTCTTTTCGAGATTAAGAAAATATTTAGAATTTTTTACACCAGATTCATACCATCTTGCCTTAGATCTTAACATTATACCTTCCACCTCTTTTTTCCTCATTTCTTCTAATTTCGCTTGCTTTTTGTTCAATTCTTTCATCGTAGTGGGGTTATTATTTTGATTCATTAAAGCATGTAAGGTATTTATTTCAGCTTCCATTTTCCTGAGATTTTGTTTTTCCTGTTTTGCTTTAGCTTGTGAATACGTAATAGATTCTGATCTTATTATCATTTTAAGGATTTCAAAAAACAATTGATCATTACATGTTAGTTTCACCTGAAGTGGGTTTTTCTTATCACCTTCACAATAATATTCTTCTACTGTGTTGGTTATACATTTTTTTACCAATTGAATATTTTCATTTTGCTTTAATAGCTTTGAATTGAATTTCCAGTATCCAGGACCTCTCGGTGCTGCAGATATAGACAATTTGAGTTTTATTGCTGAATGATCTGTTTTATAGCCAGGAATAATAGAGGCGTCTATACAATTTGAAAACATGTCCTCAGAGATTAAAAAATAGTCCAGTCTACTCTGTTTCACAGGGCTTGCCTGATAACAAGTAAATACTCTACTTTCAGGATTGACTGTTCTCCAAGGATCCAGTAAATCTAGTTGATTCTTGATGTCCTGGACTGCTGCTCGGGCCATGGAGTGTTTATCATGCAAGATATTATAAGAGTCAAGCTCCATGTCCTGAACAACATTCCAGTCACCACAAATAATAACAGAGGAATTTTCAAAATGTATAATATCCTCTTTCAATTTTTTAAAAAACTCAGCATTATCATCATTATGACCATATAGATTCACTAGTGTGAATCTCTGTCCATTAACTAATAAATCTCTTACCAATTATGTTCGAGATTTATGATAGTCACAATGTAATTACATTTAAATTGTTTTTGAAATTTTGTTTCAAAATTAAAAGGTTTTAAATATTTTTTCTAAACTATTTCAATAATCGTTTCGTAATTAGTATTAGTAATAATATTTCAGTTTATGGCAGTGTTCATAATTATTGTACAGCCTGCTCAATCGGCAAAACATCAAAGTATTTATAGGTTACAGCATTTATATGGGAAAGTATGAAGAGTTTTTATGATGGATATAATGAACGACCTTATTTTTCCACACAAATGCATTAACCTTTTCATTATACTTCTTGTTCTGACTAAGACTTAATTAAAAAAACATACATACACTACATGAAACAATGTACCTGAATGTATGCAATATTTCAATCACAATACACAAACGCCGATTCATCATCACACAACTATTAATGTGCAGCAGAATCCAAAAAGCTACAAAACTTCATTCCAAACAATATTAAATACTTGTTGCACTGTAGATTTATATACAGAACGAATCTAAATTTAAATTTTAATTTAGTGGCGCGATATATATTACATTTTGAAAAAGATGACGTTTTTGGTTTACTTAAAATTTAAATTTAGATTCGTTCTGTATATAAATCTACAGTGCAACAAGTATTTAATATTCTTTGGAATGAAGTTTTGTAGCTTTTGGATTCTGCTGCATTTCGTAATGATGACTGGATTTTCTCTGTCAATTATACCTGACGTTGGTCTGGTTTCAGCAGCTATGGAGCAGCGTGTTGACATATGAATGTGTTTATGTTATATCATTGAATGTTTAAAACCAAAATGTTGGGAAATATGAATAATTTATATTGCACGTATCATAAAAGCGCTATGGTATATAATGTTTATTTAGTTTTTCGTTCAGTAAGTAGGGTGTCATTTCACTAAGAGTACAGTCTAAATTAATGTTCACTTCAACGCATTAAATAGTCACATAAGAAGGAATTCTTAAACCAACGGAGGTATAAGTAAGGTAAACATGTCAATGTGCTAAGGGCATCTCCGTTTTCAACCTACAGTATAAATTATGATGAAAGGTCCATCTACTTTACTTGTATATAGTAATATTGGTAGATAAAAAAATCTATAAATCGTTCATTTAATTTGCAAGACTTATTTACCTTCAATTGCGACAAATACTGAATCCAGAAGGAATTTCATATTATACCAGGCAGCATACGTGCCAATTTCTAGCCATGTTACTCGTCTAATGGTTAAAGAGAACACGATTCCACTGAATATGCAGCTTTCTATTTGATTTCTAAACAACTCTCCAAATTATGTACAGTTTGCCTGTGTCACATTATAGATTACAACAGGATATGATATTTTAGACACAATCATCTCAATTTGTATTGAATATATGTTCCTTTTATTACACATTAACGTAACATTCATCGAGTCACCGTGTTGTCCAAGTATCCTTTGACCTAAAACAAAACAAATACAACTTGTTTGCAAAATATAATATCGAAGCCGAATACTGTATTAATTGTACAATATGTGACAGCCTGAACAGAAAGTTAAAATATCTTTCCACATTATCGTATTCTGGATTGTATATGTTCTATCACGGTACTGATTCAGTGGATTCCCAACAGGATGAGATGGTTTTATTGATGTTCTATCAAAAGATTAACGTATCTAGGCCGCTTCTTAAAATACATAAATGACTAAACTTGACTGACTCTAAAACTCATGTTAAAATAAAGAAGAAACATGAAATGCAAACAAGCAGCACAACATTCCAAAGAAAAACAACAGAAAATATATTTATATAATTATGTACATCAACTTGTAATAAAAGTGAGAGACAAAGTGAACAAATAAATTTCACTAGTTATAGCCACCATTGTGCTTTGTGTACATTTACTAATTTAGCAGTTAGAATATAAATAGGGTGGAACATTGAGGAACATTGCAGAATGTCTCATATGTCACTTTCCAATGAAATAAATCCAACTTAAGAATAACGCTAAAAGAAGGAACTATAAAGCTACAACCTTTGGTATTATTTAAGGCCAACATCAAGATTCTTTTCAACATCTTCCATATAATGAATAAATTTCCGCATATAAGCAGATAAAATAACTTTGTGGATCCAGACGTCTCGGCTAATTACAATAGGAAACAGAATTCCTATGTCAGATACTGTTCCATGATTCATTTCTCAAATCTAAATGGATGCCAGCATGAGCTGGGCTATTAACGCAGCAAATATGATGTATCAAAGAGCAAAATAGAATTCATTTTCTTTGTGTCAATAGGTAATAAAAATGATGCTAATAAAGTGTATTTATTCATTAAATATGACGCATCAATCCAATACAACACAACACTATAAATTAAAAAATAACTTCGGTAAGCAATAAACAATTATTAATGTAAACTATTATCTCCGTCTGTCCCTCTTTGACTCTCTCTCTCCTTTTCTATCTGTATATTGACCAATATATACTGGTTGAGTAACATACTTGTTTTGCTGACGTGTGCATGCATGAATATTGGCTTGTATGTACAGACACATTTGTGGGTGCCGTTTAGCAGTTGACCTGGGTTCGAATCTGGGTAGAGTACGAATTGAAACTTCTCTAATCTGCATGATATTATTATTTGTATTAAAATAGTAATTATGACTACTATTATCACGTATTCTTCCATATAATTCAGTGATATAACTTTCTGTTCTGTCTGGTTTACATCTATAGTTCTCAATCAATAAATCTATATACGATAATTGCTTTAATAGGAACTCGGAACGACTATGTATATAGCTGGTAATTCAATACTTGGTTGTTATGCGAGCGTGTCTGCATCGCACGGGTGAATATAACACCAGTTAAGTAGCATAATGTCTGGTTAATGTTTTCTTAGTCGTGAAGGAATATGGGCTCATGTATTAGTAAGCCGATTAGTGCCGTTTACACCAGGACCATCGTTCCTGTTTTCGTAGAGCACAAATTCAAACTTTTTTGAACTTGAACGATATTATTATTTGTTTTAAAATTATTAAATTTGCCTACTAGTATCAAACATTCTTTTATTTAATTCAGGGATAAAACTGTCCGTTCTGTCTGTCTGAAGTGTTTTTTTAGTATTCTTTATCTCGCACTCTAATTAATTATATATATATATATATATATAAATATATGTATTTATATATATATATATATATATATATATATATATATATATATATATATATATATATATATATATATATATGCAAAGAAAGCCATATGACTTGGGGGACGAAAAACGTACACACTACATTGGTATGATTGTACATATTACATGATTCCTTTATACAAACATAAGTAATTTAGTGACGATCTGATCGGATTTTGTTTAGATGTAAGGCACTGTTGAAAAAAATGCTAATAAAATGCAAGGTATATGAAAATCAATTTACATTGTTTTGGGGAAAGCAATAAACGTATATATATATATATTCACGTTTTATATATAGTGATTGTTGCTATATTAAAGTCTTTATTGTATGCTTCATGTGAGTATGAAACTATGAGTGTCAAGCGAGTATTTTCTTCAAAAACGAAAGTCCTGGTGAAACTCTTCCTCACATGTCGTATGCTGTACAGTTTATATCATTGTTCTGTAATTATTTCGGTCTGCTTCGAACTTTAAAGCAAAGGGACGTGTTGCTGGTTAGACCGATATTCGTTTGTAATTTCGTCATATTGCACATGATTGTATTCATCATTAGGTTCTGATTCAAGTGTTTCACATGACGATGATCAAATAGGATGCATCATAACTTTGGTCACAGTTGACTGTGCAGAATATTTAATTCGTTTGCAAGATTGTTTGCCATTTGCTGTACGTTGTCCTGGTTTTGCGCATGCGTGGAATCAGTCAGGGCGTGTGAAGTATTGATTTCTCTTAAAAGCATTGTATTTCCGTCAATTACATGTCTTATCTATGTGTTATTGAACATTCTGCAAGAACTCTTGGCGATGTTTTGTCTTCCATTCCTGTGTGTCAGATGATTACTCGTGATCTTTGATACTGATAGGTATGAAATATAAGACGTTGTGTATTAGCATATATTTACAACTATCAAATGAAGTATCATCTATGTTTTATAAACTAATTTATTAACTGGTCGAGTAAGTTTCAACGACTGCAAGTTCCTGACGAACAACCGACAAATATGTCTTAGTGTTTTGTTATTTATTTAGAATAAATGATATTTTGCAATGTGAAATGAGACAATGTTTACTAATTCTAATTAAAATTGTCCATCAATTGCAATTCTTGTCTTATTTTATCTGACAAACCGTCTGGAAGAAACATGTGAATATGATGTTAGCGTACCGGTTTGGTGATGACAAGTAATCGAGACCAGAAATATTCCAGAATTTAACATTCCGCTTTACTATACCTATTAAATGACAGTTATTCATTTATATTCATTCCATTAAAAAGCGTCACACAATGTGACGAATAGCATCGCTATAGGCTTAGACACATATTTTAACATTTAAATGGGTGTCATAGATTCTCTCTTATATTTATAATCTTACTGGTCCTCTTTAGAAGCATCCGCAAACTAAATGCAATCAGGCCAGCGGCCACAAGTAAGACCACCACTGCAGAGACGAAAATCCATTATATCATGTCTGTAATAGAATAAATGATTTCTGGTGTTAAAACAGTAATACAGATGGATACAATAAATTTATACAAAAATGGCATCGATCTACCAAAAACAATGATAGAATAATAGGTAGCATATATAATGTATTATTAAACAAACTGTATCCATTTGATTCCAGTCTAAATAATACAGATGTAATCTGCATATGGCTGAAAACATTACATTATAGGATGAAAAGAAGGAATGCATATCAAATCAAACTTACAGTCTGGTTTTAGTTTCATGACTGTCAACTTGAATTGTGTGTATTTATTTGAAAACTATAACTTTATAAATTAATCAAGCCTCTTTCTTACATCTGTCCTTCACTACTTATAATTTTCCTTACCCGGAGTGCAATATGTTAGGGGCAGATAATGAGATAAAATATATTGGTGTACTTTTTGGACTTGATGTGTTGATGCCTTCTATAAAAAAAAGAAATATAATAAGAAGGTATAGTTCAAATTAATTCATTAATAGTCTTAAATCAAAATATGACCACATTTTTGTTTTGTGCAAATACGTCTTCATATGTCTTTTTTTCCATTCAAGGATTCAATGTCAGTTTATCTATGAAGACGTATTAGGTTTGCATATACCCGAGAAAAAAGATTGTCCACTAAATTCATTGAGAAACAAGCAAAATATCTTGATAATTTAATTATTTTGATCTAGATAATACAAATATGTCGACGCCGAAATTAACAATTTAGATTTGAGCAAATAAAATTATAAAGATATATCTTGCATATTAATAACATTTATTTCCAGGTGAACGATTCATTTATATACCATGTTGCTTTGTTCTTTGTCATTACCGAAAAGAAACTACTAAACGCTTATTTACTTTAAAAAAAAAGATTTTAATACTTTGTATCAGACTTTGATCAATCAAGGATCCATTTGATGTATATGATTAGTTACATTGCAAATCATACTAAAATAAAATAATAAACCGAAACTGATTGAATGCATTCTAGATGTATACTTTCTAAATCATGTCATAAAGATAACACATTTTACTAAAATTAAGTTATTTTATATTTCGTCTTTGTTTATTCAAATTATCTGAAGGACACTAAGAAAGGAAACTGAATAACAAGTTAACCTGTTGATAGACTAAATGTAAACTTCATGTTGGTTTTCTTAAAATGTTTCAAAACATCTCTAAAGTAGACTCCAATATTGGGGTACAAAGTATCAAATAGCAAGCTGATATTTGGGGTCCATATATATATATATATATTCAATAAATTAGAGGCAAGCTCCGCACAAACTTGAGTACAATCGATGTTTTAACCTATCGTACTTTATTCAAACTGACTGGTGAAAGCGCACATACTACTCGAGAATGTATCAGACATAATCCTGTGAAGATAGGTGCAAATAACTGTAAAGTTTCATAGTGATGCACTAAATGGTTATTCATTAGTTATCATATTTCTTTTTTAAAATGCATGTGTAAATATTCATTTACATATATATATATATATATATATATATATATATATATATATATATATATATATATTGTCAGCTATGTGAGAAACCAAACTGAAAAATATATACTGCGATACATTATTTGTGTATGGGTATAAGCCAGATGGATTGGTACATTTTAGGTACAATACTTGTGTTCATATGTATTAAATCATGGCTATGTACAAAAGGGAATGTCATATAACTACATTTTCAAATATATGCCGGTAGAGATTATTAGCATGGCTAGCCAAAATGATTTCTGCAAAAGGAACATGCTAGTTGTGTACATTCCTCGCTCTTTCTCTCAAGTTACTGAGTAAGATTTCTGAAATTAATGTTATATGACACTATAATGTCTCTCCCTGGATTCGATTTAATTAATTGTTTTCAAATAATTTCTTTATATTATAGAAATTGAATTTTTAATATCCCTCCCCTTGCTACGTTTGGAATGAAAAGGTAACATGTTGAACCTGAAATATGCATTCAAACTCAAACTGATGCCATTGTAATTCTCAATCAGTTGAATTTAGTGCGCCTTATGTCACCTTACATGCAATTATGAGACTTTGTTTTGATAGTACAAACTTAATAGGTCCTTTTCTAAGACAGAATGATATGAAATTTATAATGTTAAAACCTAGGAACTAACCTGTATTCCACGGATCAAAAATAGCACTAGCAGCAGAGAGGGTGAATCAGACAACATTTTTAGACAAGTTTTCACTGAAATCACGCTTAAAAACAATGAAACCAATGACATCAGGCCCCAATGTGTGTGTGAATCTGATATCGTTTCATGGATTAGGATCAACTCAAAAAAACAACATTTTCAATGAAATCAGGTCCAAAAAAAATCAATGAAATTAATGAAATCCTCCATCGATTTTTAGGAAAAAGGGACTACAACGTCGTTGTCACTCACCCCCTCTGCTGCTAGAACTTTCAGTTCTGGGTTAACCGAATATTTGATCCAGTCCGATACGATATCGTGTTCAAGACCTTGTCTGGGGGGACGAAAATCCCCGTAGGATGAAAGTCTTTACGACGAAAATCCTTTCAGGATTTCACAAACAGACTAATTTGTAAAACCTCACCTTGTAAATCAATCAGATTATTAGACTGGTCAGTGAGTTTGAAATTAATTCTGGTTAATGAATTATTATGACATCGCATATAGACTGGATTCACCGGGGACTCAATTATTACAAATCCTGGAGGAGCTGTTGGTGCAAATGAATACAAAATATATCCTTGCTGAGCTTGATTTGATCGTTCTAGATTAATTTGATAGCTTCCTTCGATCACATCACATACTAAATTGAGCGCAATCACCGTTGAAATATTCACATTGAACGGAGCAATATGCCTGCCACCACCATCTGGGTCATTATTATGGGTCAGGATTTTTATTTCCGGTGATGTTGATTTTTTCCATGCATCATGAATTATTTTAAAACCGACATCGATGGCATCACTGAGAGATTTTTGTAGTTCTAAGATATTAGCAGCAGAGAGGGTGAATCAGACAACTTTTTTTTTTTAGTTATTTTTTATTATACCCTTAAAACGGTACGAATAGACCCTTCTCGCGAATAACCAGAAAAAAAATAAGTCTCCGACCCTTAATGATTGTTGTCTGAAAACATTCGCGTTTTCGTTGATGAATCATAAATGTCACAATGATGTTGTCACTCACCCTCTCTGCTGCTAAGGTTTACGGTGATTTTAACCGAATATTTGATCAAGTCCTTACTACGACGAAAATCCCCTTAGGATTTCACAAACAGACTAATTTGTAAAACCTCCTCTTGTAAATCAATCAGATTATTAGACTGGTCAGTGAGTTTGAAATTAATTCTGGTTAATGAATTATTATGACATCGCATATAGACTGGATTCACCGGGGACTCAATTATTAAAAACCCTGGAGGAGCTATTGGTGCAAATGAATACAAAATATATCCCTGCTGAGCTTGATTTGATCGTTCTAAATTTATTTGATAGCTTCCTTCGATCACATCGCATACTAAATTGAGCGCAATCACCGTTGAAATATTCACATTGAACGGAGCAATATGCCTACCACCACCATCTGGGTCATTATTATGTTTGAGGATTTTTATTTCCTGTGATGTTGTTTTTTTCCACGTATCATGAATTATTTTAAAACCAATATCGATGGCATCACTGAGAGATTTTTGTAGTTCTAAGATATTATACCCTGGTAGTTTGAACGCATGAATATCTTCTACGCGTATATTATACTTCGTTGCAAATTCTGTTCTCGTTATAGGATTACTGTCACCTAATACCACTTGAATGATTTGCAAATGAAATGTTTCCATGTCATTGATGATTTTGTTGCCTGTTTCTACGACGCTGATAAATTCATCTCGGGTGAGAGAACCGGATTTAAGAGATATTAACAACAATGAAAAATCATTATTCATTGCTGTGAAGTTTTCAGTGATTTTCTCTTGTCGAGTTGTGTGATATATTGGGTTGTTGAATTTTTTCACTGCAGTGAAAACTATCAATTCGTTGTATCTTTTATAGCTTTTTACTGGATTATCAGATTTTATCCTGTCTGTGATATAATCGGTTTTTTGTGGTTCTGGTAAATCAACGGTTTTTCCCCTGGGTGGTAATTCAGGCCATCCTAGTACGGTTCTAATAGAACTCTGATAAACATCTACGACGTAACCCTCTGTGCTTATTTCAATGGCAGATGATAGTGTTGGCTCATGAACTGTTATAGCTATTTTTGACTCTTTTCCAGTAATCGATTTTATTCTACGCGCGAATTCGTTATTGATTTGTTCGATTTGGTATGATCCGGTTGGTATGGAAACAACGTTCCAGTCTGGGGTACCGTCGGGCTTATTCTTATTTGCAAATACCAGTGAATTATTGGGTTGTTGACCACCAAATGATTTTGACCTAATATTTGGCCAACTGTGGTATACTCGTAATTTTGCTAGCGCTATCTCCTTCACTGGGACCGGAGAGGGGAAATTCACACTGAATTCTGGATTCGTTGAGGTTATTGAGATCATGCTTGTTTGTACTGGGTTCGTGTTCTCCACTATTTGTTGAAGTAATTCCATCTGTGTTGTCATTGTTATTATACTCATGTTATATTTCTAATTTTGACATCGCAGAATCATATATATCTACCATCGCTGAAAACTCACTCTCTGATATAATTGTATCATCGAGCGATGACGATATCAATGAGGATAATTGCGAGTATGCAGTGGACACAACATGAAATTGAATTATGTAGTCTTGTAGTTTCCGTTGGCTGCATGAGGATATTTTTTTTGTGATTATTGAAATAATTCCAGCGATTGTTGTTGCCGCAGAAATGCAAATTGGAACAGCTATCGGGGCCATCATTGTCACTGAAGACAGTATAATACCGGCTCCGGTGATTACACCACTCACAGCGTACACAGTAACATCAATTGCGGTAATTCTCCTGCGATATTTTTTAATTTTCATTGCATACACCTCAGACAAGGTTTTGAGTCTAGTTTGATACTCTCTGATCTGATCATAGCGATATTGCGATGATGAAATCATTTTTATTTTAAATACGCTAGCGTTTTCAATTACGATTTACTTAAATCCGCTACGAATTCCACATACCACGTTGTTGAGACCCTAACCAAATCTTTATCAGTAGATGTAATTGTAAACTTTTCAGTTGTATTCTTGTGGATGATCGTTGAAATCGTATTATTGACTCCGGATGAACTCGACGATGAAATATTAAATTGAGACAATGGTGTTACTAGTGTTAATCGATAAATACCCTTAACGGTTGCATTGATATCTAATTTGTTGTTTGTAGGTGTCCACTCAATTGATCCGTGTTGATTGTGTATACCACGTTGTTGGGTTTCTCATGAGGAATTTTTGTTTTTTCAATGACTGTTATCATCCTCGAAAAATCACCTTTGACGGCTTCGATGAAAGTTTTCGTCTCATCGATGGATTTTTTAATATCAGGGAGTTTTAGTTCAATTTTATCGAATGTAGTTCCAATAAATTTATCAATGATATTTCTACGAAATGCGGTAAACTGTTTTATGTGTTCTTCAATTCTAGATTCAAAGGTTGTTAGTACAACCACAGAATTGTTTAACTCATCGTTGAGAATTTTTAATCGATCTGTAATCGTCGAAACGAGTACACCCGGTTTGAGTTTACCCTGATCGGAAAATAACGCAACGGTGTTCTCGATTGCGTTTTGTTGTTTAACTAAAATATCATCCAGAGAAATATTACTGGTTTTCAATTTACCCTGATCGGAAAATAACGCAACGGTGTTCTCGACTGCGTTTTGTTGTTTAACTAAAATATCATCCAGAGAAATATTACTAGATTTCAATTTACCCTGGCGATCTTGAAATACAACTATTTCATTGGGTTCAACACTTTCTAAATTCAACGTCTCAGCTATTTCATCTTTAATTTTTTTTGTTATATCCTTGATAGAATCAGGGGTTGCAGTGTCATCGGGTTTGGGTTTCAGAGGTCTCCCCCAAATATCAATCATGTTATTGTAAAACTCTTTCTCTCTCTAAAAAGTGATTGCTGGTGTAGTCATTTACGACAATATGAGGTGGTTTCCCCCTTGGGTTACCCAAGGAGTTAGAAATAGCGTCAAGGACATTTAATACTTCACTGCCGCATATTGGTGGGTCATTGATTTGTTGTGTTGGTAGCGTAGAATACCAAGTCTTCATTGGAAATTGTTTTATGTAACGAATAAATTCTTTTGGTGGGGCTAATCCATATGAATCAAAATAGACAATCCCACGTGGATCAATAGCGTATGCAACCCAGTGAGTTCCAGGTCCGGTGCTGTTATCGAGATTAATAATACCTGTTTCAGTTTTGTTTGGTTAATGTGGTAATTGATCTTCAATAAAAACACCTCTGAAATTTTTAATCACTAGTTTTTTAGCCGCATCCATTAAATCAAAATTGGACATGGGAACCATCGAATATTTGGAAACCATCGAAGGTTTCTGAATTAATAAACCGTTCCTGGTAGTCTCAGGCCTGATCCGTGAACGGATCTCCCGCTGTACCATGAATACGGGGTTCCTGGTAGTCTTAGACCTTTTCCGCTGTACCATGAATACGGGGTTCCTGGTAGTCTTAGACCCAATTCGTGAACGGATCGTCCCTTTTTTTATATCCTTTCCCAGTTGCCTTCTTTAGTGCCATTCCTGCTGCAGTACCAACGGCTCCTAACGCCGCTGCTTTAGCCACTGCTGGGGCTGCTGCTGCAATCAATTCTGGTATTGCAGCTAACAATGGAAATATACCACCCGTTTTCATCATATTTTTAATAGCAGCCGCAGAGAGAGTAATCTGAACACCTTTTCTGGCTGCAAGTGCATCATTGAAATGTTTCACCTGACGAGTTGTCAGCGATAATTTATTTGCACCACCAGTCATTTGATTAGGTTTCAACGTGATTGTGGTTCCACATTTTTTAGCCGATTCTGATTGCAATTTTTTGATTTGACCAGGAGTTAACGCAACACTAATAACACTATATGACATTATACATAATAGATTGATTCTAATTCAATGAAAAATCGAGAAAAATCGTTCAAAGATTTTCTACTGGGGCATCTACCACTCTCATTCTTCCACCAAAACCTTCAAGTAGCATTGATTTATCACTGGGAATGACAGCAACCGCTCTATAATCAGCAATAGCACCACGAGTCACATTAGCTCTAAAGTGTATATCAACGACAGATTGTCTCATCAAATCGAGATGTTCCAGCGAAAAGTAATAAATCGGATAGAGGCATTTAAAATCCAATTGTGATATTTGTAGACCAGTATCGACATTTTGGTCGCGTGCCATAAATGACAACAGACGATGATAAACTCGTGCAATATGATTTTCTGTGTAATTAAGTTGTATATCCTCAGATGGTTCCTGCTGGCCGTTTATTCTCAGTGAGACGTCTTTCACACCTAATTGATCAAATATCATATGACTGAAACGTTGATTGCCAACTCGTGTGTTATCCTTTAACGCAATAAATATATGACGTGGCGCAGAAACGCCTTGTTTTGATGCTAGGTTCCAAGTGAATAACCCGTTGATATTTGATTGCTTCACATCTGTACTCACGGTTAGCCAACTCAACAACGACTTTCCTCCTTGGTCCATAAATGATAGTAGTCGTTGTTCTTCGGTGATTGCTGGAGTCAACACTGGCATCCACAATGATATTTTTGTTAATTTGACTTTACCGGCATCAGCATTGGGGGCTGCAGCATCTGCTGGAATCCTCCAAAGTGCATCATTATCATCACTTTTTCGTACAAGCGATACTGTATGCTTCGCCCCGTAGATAACTTTTCTGACGTTTCTACAGAATCCAAATATATGATGCAGTGGAATCGCTCATGAAAATGATTTACGCTCTCCTTGCAACATTGCGTTTCGTGTTGCAGCTCCTAGATTGAAATCAGGATCGTTGTTTTCAATCATATTCTCGATACCAGCAGGAGCAGGAGGAGCAGCACGATCATTTGGTCGTCTTATAATAAATTGATTTCCTCCAGCGGTATTCTTACCATCTTTTGCAAACATCATAGATGGACCCGCTGATATTGTATAATCATCAGAATATCTCGCTAACCCTATGATTGTTGTGGCCACATCAACTTCACGATCTATGGACTCAATTTCTTTTCCATCAATGAGATATCTAGCACTCTCAAATAGCGCCATAATACCATTATTGACAAAACCGACTTGAGTACCAGCTGGATACTCTGTATCATTTGTTCGTATAATCTCTCCTTAGATTTCGATAAACGCTTCACAGGGCAAAAAGTATTTACTGGTATCATGGACTTGAAGATCAATTCTTGCTCGACTATTTGAGTCTATGGCATGATAGGCGTAATATTGATAATCGCGTACAGAATCATTCTTGGGGACTGGGGCGTCTATATCAAATGCTGGATCAGGTGACCTTTTGAACATTTTATTCTTTTTATCAGAGTCTAAATCGTAAAATCGTAAACGATTTTCCATTTTCATCGTGAAAAACGCTAGCGTGAAAATCCATAGGATTTCATCGACGTAGTTTTTTAAAGCCACTTCCCGCTATCATATTTGCAATATTGCTTTGGTCCCCTTGATTTACCATCGACGCTAGTTTTTCATCTACTGCGTTATTTATAATTTTACTAACACTTGCAGGCATTTCTGCTGTAGACGGTAACGGTTTCTTTTTTCGCCTCACTAATGATGTTATTTTATCCTTCGCAGTTGAAAACGCTTTCCCGGCAAGATCTCCAACAGTACTAATACCCTTATCACGAATAACATCAATGGCTTTCATTGATAACTGTTTAGCTAACGGCATCACTTTTGGGGCCATTCTTGAAAAGAATCCTAAAATGGTATTGCCTAAACCATCTCCATAGTATGCTTTATAAACTGGAAACCGTGAATTAACTACATAGACGAGGGTTGGTTTATCATGATTGTAGTGTACGATCATTATTATAAAAACAATAGTGTTTTCAATTGTTATTTAATCACTATGATACCCATTTGCTAACTCGTCAATGAAATCTCGATATGTTTTGATATCCATGATACCGCCGGCAAATAACCGTCTACAGATATCAGCTGCTTCATTAATTATTTCTGGAGAGTTATTTCCAGCTCGGAATCCTCCTACAAGAACATCTAATCGTGATATATCATTGATAACACTATCAGGACAAGTGTTTCCAATCCTTGGATTTTGCAGTCCACTTCCGCTATAACCAGCTGCTTCATCTAGTTTTTCTAAACCCGTTTCTTGTAAATAATCATCATTAGGTTCTTCTTGTTTTTTTTGTCTCCGTGTTGGTGTTTGACGTCGTTCTTCTAAATCATCATCATCATCAGGTGGTAGTTGTTGTTTTTTTTGTCTTATTGTTTGTCTACGTGTTGGTGTTTGACGTTTTAGTTCTTGCCGTTCTTCTATTTCTCGTTGTCGTTCTTCTATTTGTTCTCTTTTATAATTACTAATTCCCTTTTTAAATTCCTTGTATCCTATCTCATCCTTATTCAAACGACCAATCCCTTTATTCAGTTTATACAAATAATCGAACCAATCATTACTTGATATTCTATCATTTTTATACTCGTCCTTTAAAAAATTTTTTTTTGAATTATAGCTTTGAGCAGCAAAATTACCAAAGGCTTGATAATCCTTTGATTTCAATAAAATAGGTTTTTTTATTAATATTTTATCATGATCAGTAAATTTATTCAACAGAGAAACAGTCGTTTTTTTCGGATCAGTTTTTTCAGTTTGTTCAGTTTTCGCTGCTAGTTTTTCAAGTTCACCAATAACAGATTTTCCCGTCTCGGGACCATCTCGCAGTAAAGCACGCTCTACCCCCGTCGTTGCTGTGGTTACTGGTTTAAACAATTCTTCAGACCCCAGAGCAAAATCAGTTTGTGAACTCTGTCGTTGTTGCAGTTTATTCCTGACAGAGTCACGAATCGGTATAAATTTCTTAATTGCATCCAGTCGTTCACGAGCCAATCGGGTTGTTAATGCTTCATTGACCATTATTTGAAATCAGAAACCATTTTTCAATTGTAAAACAATTTTTCCCATCGATGATTCCATCCTAACGGTCCAATTTTTTATTGCTGTGAAATATTTTTATTTTTTATCCATTGATTTTGCCTGTTTTGGTGCCATTTTGGTGGTTTTCAGTTGAAAATCTCAAAGAGATTTTACAGTCAAGTAGTCGATTTTACATGGTATTTTCCATAAGGAAAAGCTGTTAAAACTCATTTTTGATGATTTTTAGCCATTTTTCATCAATTTTTGCCTGTTTCCAGTGATGTTTGATCATTTTTCATCGATTTTCATCAAAAAACCTCGTAGGGTCAAGTAGTCGATTTCCATAGGGAAAAGTTCTTAAAAGTTAGGATTCTATTTTATTTTCGCAGTGTGAAATATTTTCACTGATTCAATCAAAAAATGACAAAAGAATAAAAATCTCAAGGAGATTTTACTGTCTGACAAAATCTTTTGAGGGTCGGTCAATCAAAATAGTTCATTTTCTTGAATTAACGCTCGTAAGTTTCTAATTTTAGAATTAACTTCCTTTTTCAATTCATATTCGTTACCCAATTCTTTTCGTATTCCTTCCACGATAGTATATAACGGAACAAACACATCTACTTCACTGGAAAATGCAAGAGAGTCTCGAATAGAAGTTTGAATTTTTTTGATGAGTGCATATTTCTTTGGTAACATATACTTGTTAGTGCTAACTCCGTATTCTATATCCTGAAAATCCGACTTGATTTGATCAGGATTTAACCCATCTGACAATTTAATATTCTGATTTTTCAATTTTGCAATTTCAACTATGATGCTATTCATAATTTCAGAATTCATATATGATAATACATATTTCTAATTCATTTTTCAAAAATAAATGAGCCGTTAATATTTTTAAAATTCAGTCTGTATATATAAATATCTTTTTTAAAATTCAGTCTGTATATATAAATATCTTTTTTAAAATTAATTCTGTATATATAACTATATTTTTTAAAATTAATTCTGTATATATAAATATATTTTTTAAAATTAACTCTGTATATATAAATATAAATGTAGACAAAAATAAATAACAACCATGATGAGCGGTTATCAGTCATTTGGCCCCCTTCATATAGGCCACTGTGTCTCTCATAGAGTTCTTTCTTTGAGTATTTCCATTTTTTTTTTCTGAGATTTCTTCGATCTCGATTTGACCCTATTTGGCCGGTAATTCATTTTTGAACACCATACGGGGCTACCCAAATGTGACGGAGAGCTAATTACATCCATGGATGTTATTTATTTTAGGTCATTTATATTTACATTCACCGGAAACATATTCCCCTAAGAGTGAATCTAACTCGTCAAATAACGGGTTAGAATCACAAGAGGGTATGTTTACGTGAAATGACCTAGAGGTTACATATATACGACAACACATCTTTGGAACTCCTTGGTTGCCTTCACATCCAAGTAAGCCCAAAGGAAACCCGAAACATACATCTCCAGAAGGGAGGCCTAACGTGGCAAACGCCATCTTAGACCGCCCAGAAGATATGCTTGGGGTGACGTCACAACATATACTTAATTAAGGACAGCACAAATACCGTATATATCTCCACTCGAGTGTTGTGGCAAATTGTAGGTATACATATACTTAATTAACTTAATTAAGGACAGCACAAATACCGTATATATCTCCATTCAGATTGTAGGTATACATATACTTAATTAACTTAATTAAGGATGGATTATAATTCAATGATGATGTAATGATGATGGGACGGCACATACATCACAAACATGAAACGACGGGGCTGATTTTCAAAGGCCAATCCGACCAATCAAAGCAACCCATGAAATTAAACCCGGTTGCATGATTGAGAAAAGTCAACCACGCACACGTGTCAATGGCGTGGGTTATTTTTTGACTGGTCGGATTGGCCTTGAAAGCCCCAGCTTTAAACCTTTCATTTAGTATATAAGGTGACTAATACAGCAGCGTCAATCCACAGAGTGTGTAATTTTATTTTCTTGAATTACTTGTTAATGGTGCTTCACAGTATTTAAATGAGACAGAATATTTGCATAAAGCACTAAAAAAAAGAATATAATCGTTTGAAAACATTTTATATTTGATTTCTTTTCTAATTAATTATAGCCCAAGCCGCTGAATCACAATTTAGGGGGAAATAACCCACGCCATACTGTAATGTAATTTTTATAGATGTAGCCGCTCTCTAGGGGCATTTGTACATCTTTTATAGGTGCCATGTCGGCACCCATTTAGGTGGGAGGGGTTGTTATTCCCTCCCTTATCAACCCGACACCATCTAAGGGAGAGAGTATATAATGGGACTTAATACAGCAATCCGCAAGGTATGCTATTTTATTTTCTTGAATTACTTATTAATGGTGTTTCACGGTACTTAAATGAGACTGAATATTTGCATTAAACACTAGAAAAAAAAATATAATTGTTTGAAAACATTTCTTTTCTTACAAAACAATGCCCAGCCGCTGAATCACAATAACCCATAAAACAAGTTAACACAATCTAAGGGAGAAAGTATATAAAATCACTAATACAGCAATCCACAGGGTGTTATTTTATTTTCTTAAATTACTTATTAATGGTGTTTCACGGTATTTAAATCAGACAGATTATTTGACTTAAACACTAAAAAAAAAGAAAATATTTCTTTTCTTATAAAACAATACCCAGCCGCTAAATCACAATGATAACTCCCTTAGTTATATCCATTGGTTATATTTAAGAGTTGTCTCCCTTGGTGTTATAGACATACGAAAATCGAATGTTTCGTCCTGTCTCTTTTGAAATAGCCTGTAGATTTGGTAAAGAATTATTCTGAGAATCGGAATCAATATGATCAATAACATAACCATCCTTGATCAATCCATTAAACACCTCGAAGACGAATCTGTGACAGAGATATTTTTTCTTCCCAGCACTAAACATCAAATACCACAAATCCAACTGGATTCTTCAATCTGCGGGTTCTGATAATACCATTACGGGATGCTTCATAATTAACAAGCAGGGGTGAGGTCTGAATCACAATGGTTCATTTGTATAATAACACTATTTTTCTAATTCATTGTTTGGTTTAATTATAAGTCTCTGTATATAATCTTGAGGAGTCTTTATGATTTTGTCATCGTTGGGGTCAATGACAGTATTTTTTATTCTTTTATCATAATAGCGTTTTAGTTCCCTGTATCGTTTGCCGCCACACCTAAGACATAATTGCGACCTTCCCCTAACCCCAACCCCTCATCGAATACAGGGTAACGGACCAAGGCTTCCACGACGAAAGCTTTGCATATGATACCAACAGAATTCATTTCTGCATGATTTGTTACACGGTGTCACTGATCCAATCATAAGCTATTTGCAATGATTCATTATACTTAAATCTTTCATTTAAATGCTTGTTTTAATTATAGTATGGAGGAGTTCGAGAGATTATCGAAAATTAAGCCCTGGAAAAGTGTTCAATTCAATCTTGATAGAGTTTCTGATACACCAAAGAATAAAATTCTTGATAAAACCTTGATTAGTAAAATCAGAGACTGTTTTAATGAATTCAAGCGTGATGGGGCAGCTCATTGTTGGTCAACATTTCGAATTGATGGTGTTGTTGACGCTACCATGAATGATGAAAAAGCAGCAGTGATAATCTCAAATGTTGGGGAAGAAAGAAATTTTTTTCGAATAAAATTCCTTATCCGTGATAATGGAAAATGGATCATTAGGGACAAATACGAGCCTATTCTTAAGGACAAAAAAACTGTCACTGTGACTCAGGATTCAAAACCAGGAATTTTGACTGGACTTGATAAACCCTACTACGAAAAGTCTTATCCTAACACAGTAGTTGTTTACGGGATATATCCACTCAATGACAAACCTGATATTGCAAAACTAGCACCCATGAAATATTCGACAGGGCTCAATTGTGTAGCAACACGAATAATGGAACACTTCACAAATGCGTCCCGGGGAAATAAACTAACTGATCTAAGACGAAAAAAAATAACCGAGTGGGAGTTCACGGTAAAAGAGCATGGGGCAACAATTCAGGATATAACTAAATTAGAAACATCATTGAGATTTCCAATATCGGTAAGGACAATCACCGGTGAAGTATTATACAAATCGAAATATAAATCACAGGGAGCTCCCATTGAAATTATTGATCATAACGCACACGCGTGGTCATCTGCAGTAACAATATTCCCACGGGATAGAACCGTAAAATATCTATCCCAAACCGAAGAGTTTTTTTCAGAGCAGAAATTATTTGATGCTATTTACCATTTGAGTAAAAACGATCATGTGTCAGTGTGGCTATTTCATAGTACTTCAGACGAAGAATGTAGATTTGATCAGTTTGTAAGGCCCAACGGAGAATTGTACCGTACTGAAGAACTCCATAATCAAATGAAACAACTAGCTAGTGAGTTTTCTGGGGAATGGGAAGACAACGATCAATTATTAGCAAACTGTTTTACACTTCCATCAGTTGCAGCACATTTTGCTAGAAAGAAAAACGCGTGGAAACCAACCCGAAGTGAGTTCTTATCAGATGTCAAATTGTCCTGTCTTGAATACAGCCATGGAGGATTATGGAACACAAAATACACCGCTGATACCGTTATTTCAGTTGATATGATTGCGTGTTATCCAGGAAGTTTTCTTGGGTATGGAGAGTGTGAGAAATATTTCAAACGATTTGGACACCCTACACACGAAATGACCCGTGTTGCTATTAATGGATCACTTCTTGATTTTGATTTAACCGGATTCGCTTGTGTAGCATCATTTGAAATGGCTGAAGGGCTTCATCCGTGTAGTTATCTTTGGATTGGTAAACACATGTCTGAAAAACACTGGATGCCAATAGTGTTATTACGATATATGCTTGATTGTAAGATGTTAAAATCATTAATTGTCAGTGAAGCAATTATATCCTATCGAGCACAGAAATCAGTCTGGTTACCACAACCTGATCTAGAAAAAATAATTAGCGAAGAGCGAAAACTGTTTCCTGATTTTAATGAACAACAAATCATGGATTGGTCCAGACAGTTATTTGAAATCAGAAACAATGAAGCCAAAAATCTTGGACGAAGAATAATCGGTAAATTTACCCAAGGTGGCAAAGATGATAATACGAAATATTCTTCACGATTGATTATAGACAATGCTGAATACGATTTTGTAATCACGGATTTAACGAATAAGGGCTTATATGTCAATCGTAAGGACGCATTTATGTCCGATGGAACCAAATTGGGTACAATTGTTACTTACA
Source organism: Unio delphinus (assembly GCA_029339505.1). Lineage (NCBI taxonomy): Eukaryota > Metazoa > Mollusca > Bivalvia > Unionida > Unionidae > Unio > Unio delphinus. The sequence continues at coordinate 262,846 of JAQISU010000079.1, read as the reverse complement.
CTGATGGATACCATCCGCAGTACACACATTTGAGAGCTTCTATGCTTGGTTATGCTTCTATCAATCTGTTTTCAATGATCAATAGATTTCCTACCACCGCAGTTAGAGTTACTACTTACTCATTTTACATAAATAGCAAAATGGCTGATTTTAAGGCTACTGGCAACGAAAAATGGGGGTCATGGAGAATTAAGAAGGAAATGCTTCATGATTATATTCCATCAGCAGATGTTACCATTGAAAATAATTACTTAGAAAACAATCAGTGTTCAGAATTTTCTAGTGCACCACCGATTTCTGATCCAATCTGTAGATATAAAACAGTTTATTTAAACGGCTGTGGTGGGTCAGGAAAAACAACCCGGGCAATTGAGTTATTTCGTGTTTCCAATCCAAACATGATTGTGCTAACACCGACTCACAGACTTGCAAGAGAAATGATACAGAGAGGGGTAAATGCCTGCACTTATCATAGTTTCTTTAGATGGAAGGGAGATAAATGGACTCCTGAGCGCATGGGAGAGAAATTTATTCCTGAAATAATCATTTGGGATGAAATAGACACAGTGTCCGAAGATGTCTTAAAAATATTTCTTGAGTGGTTGTTATTGAAGAATACAAAAGTCGTCATGTGCGGTGATCACGTGCAACCACCACCATTTGTCGGTGCATCCCCCCATGAATGGCTAAAGGGTTTTGTAGACTATTATGAAGAAATTGATACCGATCATAGATCACTTGATGAAAAATTAAAAGAGTTTAAGAAATTAATTAGATTACAACCGGATAGAATCCAGTGTGAAATAGCCCGTGAAATAATTTCGGAAACTCCCATGAATGATTTCTGGGAAATGTGGAGACCAAACGATTTGATCATTGCAAGTAGAAAAATAGTCAGGGATACACTTCAGATGAAGTTATTTGAATTGCATAAACAAAAATTTGCAACACTTCCAGTGCCCCTCTGTTATAGGCCATCGGATACACGAAAACAGAACATCGAAGTTGATATTCCAGGCCTGACAGAGTCAGGGCGTGAAAAGCAGATTCTCGTATTAAATGATATTGTGCTGGTTGATATCAATGTAGTTGAAGATGCATTGCGTGCTAATAAATCCCCGTGGACGCTAGGTTATGCAGCAACAATACACTCTTCACAGGGATTGACTATATCGGATACAATTGTTTGGATGGTAGATAATCGCATAGAATGGTCGAATTTAGTCTATCTCGCAGTGTCTAGAGTACGAAAAATAAATCAACTTCGAAGAATTGTCGTTGGCGAAGCCAGTGGCGATGATCAAATCATTGGCGATGATAATGACACCACAATAGATGATATTATTGATAAAAAAACTCTCCGGTTACAAACAACAAGACAAAAAAAACAACGAGAATTTGATATTGATGCTGAATTAATAATCACTTTGAAGCACCAACAAAATAATCACTGCGCAAGTCGCAATTGTATAATGCGTTGGCAGTATTCGGATAAGGATCCTCGCCAATTCACCGTTGACAGAAAAAATAACAATCTCGGTCATGTCAGAAATAATGTGATGTTGACTTGTCTTGAGTGCAATAGACGCAAGGGTGCTAGTTAAGCCCATCCGGTGGTAATTGAGTATCCTCAGGTATCACTTGTAATTGTTGTCTAGTAAAACCCCGTTGAAGGGCAGTTGAATCCAGTTTATAGATTGGAGGTCTACCCGTAGATCGTGTTATACTAGATATCTTATGTGCAGTAATACTCCAAATAGGATCAGTAGCCCTTTTTGTGCCACCCTCAAGCTCTCCTGGTTCGTATAAGTACCTCACAATGACATTACTACCAAGAATTGGTTGGGAAACGCTAAAATCTTTTTGAATTTCCATTTCAGGTATTGACTTCTTTTTAATCGCATTGATAGGTTTCATGTTGATGGTTCTAGTAATCTCGTTATTCAGTGCAGTAATCAAAGCTGGTAACCTTTTAACCCATTCACGGGATCTTTTTTCTTGGATGAATTCTTTTGCGTATTGATATCCAAATAACCGCTCAGCAAGGGTTTTATTAAACCGTTCTACAATGGCCTGATCACGATGTAGCGCAGTATGTCCTCGTCTGATAGTGACTTTATGATTTTTCATTATTGATAACACTGCACCCTGAAATTCCTTGCCCGTATCAACTTGTAACAGATTTGGCCAGTGCAGAGGACTCCTTCGATAAATCCTTTCAAATGCAGAAGCTACTTCAGTGGCTGATTTTGTTTTTAACGGTTCTGCTTCTTTGTATCGACTTGCAATATCAACTACGGTTAATGAGTATTTGTAACCACGATCATGTGGCAGAAATAATAGATCAGCCTGATGAACTTCATTAGGAACTGTCACATCAAAATGCGAGAATTGAATTTGTTTAGGCGGTGGTAGATAAATTTGCCATAGTGCCTGTTTGGATAACCAATGAGCCGCAGTTGTTTTTTTCACTTTTGCAGCGCTAGCGAGTTTATGGATTGCTGATTTACCCCTCCAGTATCCTCTTGGGGAATAATAAATAGATTCCATGTTGTTATTAATTACCAGCACCTAACATCAATTTACTTTTCATAGCCGATTTTATCAAAAAGGAAGCCAATTTTTCTTTGAAAGATTTATCAGAAATAGCATTTAACGCATGAATTAATTTCACATCTGCTAGATGCCTGTGCTGCAGATTACTGCTTTTATAAGATACATCATGAAGGTGACATGCCTTATCAATAGCGTTTATTGGTTCCTCACCGGGTCGGGGCTGATTTTGATCATTGAGTCTGATATCAAGTCTTGTTCCCGGTCCACAGTAGCTATATCCTGGAAGGTGCTTTTCTCCAGGGTATTTTGCCCATGGGGTTCCAGGGAGTTTAGTTAGCTTGGCTGCGATATCACCTCCTCGTTTTTTTTTAAAGGTTCCTTGAGTTCCTTGGGTTTAGAAACAAATCTAAATTTCTTTGTACTACATTGTACGCATTTACCAGAAAGCGCTGATCGGTTATTTTTAGTTGTAATCGTCGTCAAGTCATCTGTGCCAGTACGTTTTTTACACTTCACACAATATAGATCCATAATTTATATATAACGGCATGAATATAATTGATTATTCAGCTACCCGACGACGGGAACCTATTAAACATCATGAAATGTTGCCGAATTCAATTAGAATGATTATCATCGGACCATCTGGAAGCGGAAAGACACAACTGCTACTTAATTTGATAACGAGATGGATGAAATGGAACAAATTGTATTTAATAGCCCCGAGTGTAGACGATCAGCGATGCTATGAAGTGCTAAAGGATTTTAACGAGAAAGCAAAAGAATTTCAAATCGATGAAGATTTTATTGAGTTTATTACTGATATAGAGGAAGCCCCGAGCATTGATGCTATTGATGGAAGTATTAACAATTTAGTGGTATACGATGATATCATGTTAGATAATCAAAAAAATCCTGCTAGAATATTTTCCCGAGGCAGGCATAAAAACACTGATGTGATCTATGTCACTCAACGATACACTCAGATACCAAAAGTGATCAGAGATAACTGCAATGTGTTGTGTGTATTTAACGGCGTTGATACTCATACGCTACGAAATATTCATCAGACCTGGTGCAGCGGTGATATGAATCATAATCAATTTAGAAATTTCTTTAGTCACGCTCAGTCAAAACCACACGGATTTGTGACAATATATTTAGCAGACCCTAGGACACGATATCGTATCGGACTTGATAAAATATTCGGTTAAATTCACCGTAAACCTTAGCAGCAGAGAGGGTGAGTGACAACATCATTGTGACATTTATGATTCATCAACGAAAACGCGAATGTTTTCAGACAACAATCATTAAGGGTCGGAGACTTATTTTTTTTCTGGTTATTCGCGAGAAGGGTCTATTCGTACCGTTTTAAGGGTATAATAAAAAATAACCAAAAAAAAAGTTGTCTGATTCACCCTCTCTGCTGCTATATTATATCCTGGTAGTTTGAATGTGGGGATATCTTCTACGCGTATATTATACTTCGTTGCAAATGTTGTTCTCGATAGGGGGATATTGTCATCTAATATACCCTGAATAATTTGTGAATGAAATGTTTCCATGTCATTGATGATTTTGTTACATGTTTCTACAACGCTGATAAATTCGTCTCGGGTGAGAGTACCGGATTTAAGGGATATTAACAACAACGAAATATCGTTATTGAACGCTCTGAAATTTTCAGTGGTTTTACTCTGTAGAAGTGTGTGGTATCTTTTATTAGTGACGGTATCTATCGTTTCAAGAAAAAAATTCAATTTGTCATAATCTCTATAACTCTTTACTGGATTATCAGATTTTATCCTGTCTGTGACACAATCAGATTTTTTTGGTTCTGGTAAATCAACGGGTTTTTCCCGGGGTGGGATTTCAGGCCATCCTAGTACGGTTCTAATAGAACTTTGATAGATATCTACGACATAACCCTCTGTGCTTATTTCAATGGCAGATGATAGTGTTGGTTCATGAACTGTTATAGCTATTTTTGACTCTACTCCAGTAATCGATTTTATTCTACGCGCGAATTCATTATTGATTTGTTCGATTTGGTATGATCCGGTTGGTATGGAAACAACATTCCAGTCTGGGGTACCGTCTGGTTTATTCTTATTTGCAAATACCAGGGAATTATTCGGTTGTTGACCACCAAATGATTTTGACCTAATATTTGGCCAACTGTGGTATACTCGTAATTTTGCTAGCGCCATCTCCTTCATTGGGACTCACACTGAATTCTGGATTCGTTGAGGTTATTGAGATCATGCTTGTTTGTACTGGGGTTGTGTTCTCCACTATTTGTTGAAGTAATTCCATCTCTGTTGTCATTGTTATTATACTCATTTTTTGTATTTCTAATTTTGACATCGCAGAATCATATATATCTACCATCGCTGAAAACTCACTCTCTGATATAATTGTATCATCGAGAGATGACGATATCAATGAGGATAATTGCGAGTATGCAGTGGACACAACATGAAATTGAATTATGTAGTCTTGTAATTTCCGTTGGCTGCATGATGATATTTTTTTTGTGATTATTGAAATAATTCCAGCGATTGTTGCTGCCGCAGAAATGCAAATTGGAACAGCTATCGGAGCCATCATTGTCACTGAAGACAGTATAATACCGGCTCCGGTGATTACACCACTCACTGAATACACAGTAATATCAATTGCGGTAATTCTCCTGCGATATTTTTTAATTTTCATTGCATACTCCTCAGACAGGGTTTTGAGTCTAGTTTGATATTTTCTGACCTGATCATAGCGATATTGCGATGATGAAATCATTTTTTATTTTAACAACGCTAGCGTTTTCAATTGTGAAATCCTTTCAATTTATTTACTTAAATCTGCTACGAATTCCACATACCAGGTTACTGAAGCCTTAGTCAAACTTTTATCAGTATATGTTATAGTGAACTTTTCAGTTGTACCCTTGTCGATGATCGTTGAAATCGTATTATTGACCCCGGATGAACTCGACGATGATATATTAAATTGAACCGTTGTCACCAGTGTTAATCGATAAATACCCTTGACGGTTGCAGTGATATCTAATTTATTGTTAGTAGGTATCCACACAAATGATCCGTGTTGGATTGTATATATTACGTTATTGGTTTTCTCATGAGGAATTTTTGTTTTTTCAATGACTGTTATCATCCTCGAAAAATCACCTTTGATGGCTTCGATGAAGGTTTTCGTCTCATCGATGGATTTTTTAATATCAGGGAGTTTTAGTTCAATTTTATCGAATGTAGTTCCAATAAATTTATCAATGATATTTCTACGAAATGCGGTAAACTGTTTTATGTGTTCTTCAATTCTAGATTCAAGTGTTGTTAGTACAACCACAGAATTGTTTAACTCATCGTTGAGAATTTTTAATCGATCTGTAATCGTCGAAACGAGTACACCCGGTTTGAGTTTACCCTGATCGGAAAATAACGCAACGGTGTTCTCGATTGCGTTTTGTTGTTTAACTAAAATATCATCCAGAGAAATATTACTAGATTTCAATTTACCCTGTTTGTCTTGAAATACAACTATTTCATTCGGGTCAACACTTGTTAAGTTCAACGTCTCAGCGATTTCATCTTCAATTATTTTTTTTATATCCTTGATAGAATCAGGGGGTGCAGTGCCATCGGGTTTGGGTTTCAAAGATCTCCCCCAAATATCAATCATGTTATTGTAAAACTCTTTCTCTCTCTAAAAAGCGATTGCTGGTATAGTCATTTACGACAATATGAGGTGGTTTTCTAGATGCTGAAATAGCGTTAAGGACATTTAATACTTCGCTGCCACATATTGGTGGGTCATTGATTTGTTGTGTTGGTAGCGTAGAATACCAAGTCTTCATTGGAAATTGTTTTATGTAACGCATAAACTCTTTTGGTGGGGCTAATCCATATGAATCAAAATAGACAATCCCACGTAAATCAATAGCGTATGCAACCCAGTGAGTTCCAGGTCCGGTGCTGTTATCGAGATTAATAATACCTGTTTCAGTTTTGTTTGGTTGATGTGGTAATTGATCTTTCATAAAAACACCTCTGAAATTTTTAATCACTAGTTTTTTAGCCGCATCCATTAAATCAAAATTGGACATGGGAACCATAGATTCCTCAATTAATAAACCGTTCCTGGTAGTCTCAGGCCTGATCCGTGAACGGATCTCCCGCTGTACCATGAATACGGGGTCCCTGGTAGTCTTAGACCCTTTCCGCTGTACCACGAATACGGGGTTCCTGGTAGTCTTAGACCCTATCCGTGAACGGATCGTCCCTTTTTTTTAGATCCCTTCCCAGTTACCTTCTTAAGTGCCATTCCTGCTGCAGTACCAACGGCTCCTAACGCCGCTGCTTTAGCCACTGCTGGGGCTGCTGCTGCAATCAATGCTGGTATTGCAGCTAACAACGGGAATATACCACCTGATTTTATCATATTTTCGATAGCAGCCGCAGAAAGAGTAATCTGGACACCCTTTTTGGCTGCAAGTGCATCATTGAAATGTTTTATTTGACGAGTTGTCAGCGATAGTTTATTTGCACCACCAGTCATTTGATTAGGTTTCAACGTGATTGTGGTTCCACATTTTTTAGCCGATTCTGATTGCAATTTTTTGATTTGACCAGGAGTTAACGTAACACTAATAACACTATATGACATTATACATAATAGATTGATTCTAATTCAATGAAAAATCGAGAAAATCGTTCAAAGATTTTCTACTGGGGCATCTACCACTCTCATTCTTCCACCAACACCTTCGAGTAGCATTGATTTATCACTGAGAATGACAGCAACCGCTCTATAATCAGCAATAGTACCACGAGTCACATTAGCTCTAAAGTGTATATCAACAACTGACTGTCTTGTCAAATCGAGATGTTCCAGTGAGAAGTAATAGATCGGATACAGATTTTTAAAATCATATTGTGATATTTGCAAACCAGTATCCACATTTTGATCGCGTGCCATAAATGACAACAGACGATGATAAACTCGTGCAATATGATTTTCTGTGTAATTAAGTTGTATATCCTCATATGGTTCCTGCTGGCCGTTTATTCTCAGTGAGACGTCTTTCACACCTAATTGATCAAATATCATATGACTGAAACGTTGATTGCCAACTCGTGTGATATCATGTAACGCAATAAATATATGACGTGGTGCAGCAGTGCCCTGTTTTGATGATAGATTCCACGTAAACACATTATTAACATTTGATTGTTTAACATCTGTACTCACGGTTAGCCAACTCAACAACGACTTTCCTCCTTGGTCCATAAATGATAGTAATCGTTCTTCTGCGGTGATTGCTGGAGTCAACACTGGCATCCACAATGATATTTTTGTTAATTTGACTTTACCGGCATCAGCATTGGGGGCTGCAGAATCTGCTGGAATCTTCCAAATTGCGTCATTATCATCACCCTTTCGTACAAGCGATACTGTATGCTTCGCTCCATAAATAACTTTTCGGACGTTTCTACAGAATCCAAATATGTGATGCAGTGGAATCGCGCATGAAAATGATTTACGCGCTCCTTGCAACATTGAGTTTCGTGTTGCAGCTCCTAGATTGAAATTAGGATCGTTGTTTATAATCATATTTTCAACATCAATATTAGCATTATCACGTTTTTTTGGTTGTCTTATAATAAATGGATTTCCTCCAGCGGTATTCTTACCATCCTTTGCAAACATCATAGAGGGTCCTGCTGATCTTGTGTAATCATCAGAATATCTCGCTAATCCGATTATTGTTGTAGCCACATCAACATCACGATCTATCGACTCGATTTCTTTTTCATCAATGAGATATCTAGCACTCTCAAATACCGCCATGATACAATTATTGACAAAACCGACTTGAGTATCATCTGGATACTCTGTATCATTTGTTCGTATAATCTCTCCTTCGATTTCGATAAACGCTTCACAGGGCAAAAAGTATTTACTGGTATCATGGACTTGAAGATCAATTCTTGCTCGACTATTTGAGTCTATGGCATGATAGGCGTAATATTGATAATCGCGTACAGAATCATTCTTGGGGACTGGGGCATCTATATCAAATGCTGGATCAGGTGACCTTTTGAACATTTTATTCTATTTATCAGAGTCTAAATCGTAAAATCGTAAACGATTTTCCATTTTCATCGTGAAAAACGCTAGCGTGAAAATCCATAGGATTTCATCGATGTGGTTTTTTAAAGCCACTTCCCGCTATCATGTTTGCAATATTGCTTTGGTTCCCTTGATTTACCATCGACGCTAGTTTTTCATCTACTGCGTTATTTATAATTTTACTAACACTTGCAGGCATTTCTGCTGTAGACGGTAACGGTTTTGAAAATCCTTTGGATTTCATCCGTGATTTTACTAATGATGTTATTTTATCCTTCGCAGTTGAAAACGCTTTCCCGGCAAGATCTCCAACAGTACTACCCTTATCACGAATAACATCAATGGCTTTCACTGATAACTGTTTAGCTAACGGCATCACTTTTGGGGCCATTCTTGAAAAGAATCCTAAAATGGTTTTGCCGAGGCCATCTCCATAGTATGCTTTATAAACTGGAAACCGTGAATTAACTACATAGACGAGGGTTGGTTTATCATGATTGTAGTGTACGATCATTATTATAAAAACAATAGTGTTTTCAATTGTTATTTAATCACTATGATACCCATTTGCTAACTCGTCAATGAAATCTCGATATGTTTTGATATCCATGATACCGCCGGCAAATAACCGTCTACAGATATCAGCTGCTTCATTAATTATTTCCGGTGAATTATTTCCAGCTCGGAATCCTCCTACAAGAACATCTAATCGTGATATATCATTGATAACACTATCAGGACAAGTGTTTCCAATCCTTGGATTTTGCAGTCCACTTCCGCTATAACCAGCTGCTTCATCTAGTTTTTCTAAACCCGTTTCTTGTAAATAATCATCATTAGGCTCTTCTTGTTTTTTTTGTCTCCGTGTTGGTGTTTGACGTCGTTCTTCTAAATCATCATCATCATCAGGTGGTAGTTGTTGTTTTTTAGGAGAGAAAGATATTTTCTTTGCAGGCTGCTGTCGCTTTCTTTGCAATCTTGGCGATTTTTGTTGTTGTTTAAACACTTCGTATTGATTATGCATTATATCCACCGCATCGATATATTCGATGCATGATGCACTATCTGTCTTAATTTGACTTTTTGTAGTTTTGATTTTATAAAATATATCAGCCCAATGAGTGAAATTCTTAACAAACTTATGATGTTCTGGTTTCAACCATTTTTTTTCTGTTTTCATAAGACGTAACAACAAGCTCAGGAATTTTTGTTGGGTCAGTCTTATCAATTTCTGCTAACCCTTCCTCGTTAAATCTCACGCGTAAATCATCTACTGTTCTCTTTGATTCCATTTGTTTTGTTTGTTCAGTTTTCGCTGCTATTTTTTCGAGTTCACCAATAACAGATTTTCCCGTCTCGGGACCATCTCCCAGCAAAGCACGCTCTACCCCTTTCGTTGCTGTGGTTACTGGTTTAAACAATTCTTCAGACCCCAGAGCAAAATCAGTCTGAAGACTCTGTCGTTGTTGCAGTTTATTCCGTACAGAGTCACGAATTGGTACAAATCTCTTAATTGCATCCAGTCGTTCACGAGCCAATCGGGTTGTTAATGCTTCATTGACCATTATTTGAAATCAGAAACCATTTTTCAATTGTAAAACACTTTTTCCCACTTTTGTTACATGTTGGATGATTTTTGATACGGTCATGGAAGTGTTATTTCATCGTGAGACACCTTCTATCAGTGATGGAGAAAGTGTCATAATTGTATATAAAATAAATAATACTGACAGTTTCTCCACTTTTTTGACATGTCGGATGATTTTTGATACGGTCATAGAAGTGTTATTTCATCCTATAACAGCTTCTATCAATGATGTTGAAAGTGTCATAATTGTATATAAAATAAATAATACTGACACTTTCAACATTCTAGTTTTGATCAATCTGACACATCGTCCATCGATTTTTGACATCTCCCTTGAGGGTCGGCTAAAAAAAATGCTAAATGATCGGGCAATCAAAAAAATGATAATGGTCGGGCAATCAATGGTCGGGTAATCAATTTTCCTGAATTAACGCCCGTAGGTTTCTAATTTTAGAGTTGACTTCTTTTTTCAATTCGTATTCGTTACCTAATTCTTTTCGTATTCCTTCTACGATAGTATACAACGGGACGAACACACTGATGTCATTGGAAAATGAAAGAGAGTCTTTAATAGAATTCTGAATTATTTTGATGAGTGCATACTTCTTGGGTAGCATATATTTGTTAGTGCTAACCCCGTATTCTATATCCTGAAAATTAGACACAATTTGATCAGGATTTAACCCATCTGATAGTTTGATATCCTGATTTTTCAATTTTGCTATTTCAACTATGATGCTATTCATGTTTTCAGAATTCATTATTCTATAAGAATGACATATCTCTAATTGGAAATTATGACTCATTAGACATAACTAAATTGAACTTTTTGTCCACTCTTTTTTGAAATAGCCGTTTTGGTTATCCCCTCTGCAACTCTTCGTACTGAAGATCGACAAATATTGAAATACTTACCGGCTTCATTCTTTGATTGAAAAATCATTTCTTCGTTCAAAGATTTCACAGGTCTCGCTTATTTCGAGTATTTTCCAGTCTCCCCTCTTTTCAAATTCTCACTTTGTGTGATAGCTTGCAGATTTGATAAAGAATTGTTTTTCGGATTAGAATCCTTGTGATCAATAACAGAATCACCCTCGATCAATCCATAAAAACATTCAAATGCGAAACGATGATTGAGATAAGTTTTCTTTTCTTTTCCTCCGCCAACAGGAAACATCAAGTACCCTTGATTATTCACAACACCAACTGGTTTCTTTAGTCTACGATTTCTGACAGTACCATCACTGGATGCATCATAATTTGTAATCACTGGATGCTGTCTGAATTCTTGGTTCATATATACTATTCTATTGTTTGTCTAATTCAGTGTTTGGTTCAATAATTACATCACTGGAAAATCTTTCGATGTAGTCTTGCGGAGTTCTTATGATTTTGTCAGTGACGTTATCAGGGTCAAAGACTTTTTCAGGGTCATGATTTCTGATGGATTGTCCATTTTTTATTCTTTTATCAGAATAACGCTTAAATTCCCTATATCGCTTACCACCACAATCAATACATAATTGTGATCTTCCCTTGACCCCAACCCCACATCGAATACAGGGTAACGGACCAAGACTTCCACGTCGAAAACTTTGCATATGATACCTACAGTACTCATTTTTTCTGCATGATTTGTTACACGGGGTTACATTTCCCATCATGAGCCATTTGCAGTGATTCATTATACATAAATCTTTGATTTAAATGCTTGTTTTATATATAGCATGAAGGAGTTCAAGAGATTGACTTCGAAAAATGCTAAAATCAATACCGATAGAGAGTTCAAGAGATTATTGAAAATCAATCCTAGATTTAATCTCGATAGACCAAAAAAAACGTCCAATAGACGGAAATATGAAAGAGTTTAAGAGATTATTGAAAATTAATCCTAGATTTAATCGCGATAGACCCAAAAAACGTAACAAACGTCCAAGAGACGGAAACATGAAAGAGTTTAAGAGATTATTAAAAATCAATCCTAAATTTAATATCGATAAACCCAAAAAACGTAACAAACGTCCAATAGACGGAAATATGAAGGAGTTTAAGAGATTATTGAAAATTAATCCTAGATTTAATCGCTATAGACCCAAAAAACGTAACAAACGTCCAAGAGACGGAAACATGAGATCACCATGGAAGGATGCTCAATTCAATCTTGATATAGTTTCTAATACACCCAAGAATAAAATTCTTGATAAACCCATCAGAGACCGTTTTAATGAATTCAAGCGTGATGGAGCATCTTATTGCTGGTCAACATTTCGAATTGATGGTGGTGTTGACGCTACCATGAATGATGAAAAAGCAGCAGTGATAATCTCAAATGTTGGGGAAAAAAGTCATTTTTTCCGAATCAAATTCATTATCCGTGAGGATGGAAAATGGATTATTAGGGATAAATTTGAACCCATTCTCAGGGGTAAAAAAACTGTCACCGTGAATCAGGATTCCAAACCAGGGATTTTGACTGGAATTGATAAACCCTACTACGAAAGATCTTATCCTGTCACAGCAGTTGTTTATGGGATCTATCCGCTCAATGAAAAACCTGATATTTCAAAACTAGCACCCATGAAATATTCGACAGGGCTAAATTGTGTAGCAACACGGGTACTAGAACACTTCACAAATGCGTCCCGGGGAAATAAACTAACTGATCTAAGACGAAAAAAAATAACCGAGTGGGAGTTCACGGTAAAAGAGCATGGAGCAACAATTCAGGATATAACTAAATTAGAAAAATCATTAAGATTTCCAATATCGGTAAGGACAATCACCGGAGAAGTATTATACGAATCGAAATATAAATCACAGGGAACCCCCATTGAAATTATTGATCATAACGCACACGCGTGGTCATCTGCAGTAACAATATTCCCACGGGATAGAACCGTAAGATATCTATCCCAAACCGAAGAGTTTTTTTCAGAGCAGAAATTATTTGATGCTATTTACCATTTGAGTAAAAACGATCCTGTGTCAGTGTGGCTATTTCATAGTAATTCAGACGAAGAATGCAAATTTGATCAGTTTGTAAGGCCTAACGGAGAATTATACCGTACTGAAGAGCTGCAGAATCAAATGAAACAACTAGCTAGTGAGTTTTCTGGGGACGGAGAAGACAACGATCAATTATTAGCAAACTGTTTCACAGTACCATCCATTGCAGCACATTTTGCTTGAAAGAAAAACGCGTGGAAACCAACACGAAGTGAGTTTTTATCAGATGTCAAATTGTCCTGTCTTGAATACAGCCACGGCGGATTATGGAACACAAAATACACCGCTGATACCGTTATTTCCGTTGATATGATTGCGTGTTATCCAGGAAGTTTTCTTGGGTATGGAGAATGCGAGAAATATTTTAAACGATTTGGACACCCCACACACGAAATGACCCGTGTTGCTATTAATGGACCACTGCCTGATTTTGATTTAACCGGATTCGCTTGTGTAGTATCATTTGAAATGGCTACAGGACTTCATCCGTGTAGTTATCTTTGGATTGGTAAACACATGTCTGAAAAACACTGGATGCCAATAGTGTTATTACGGTATATGCTTGATTGTAAGATGTTAAAATCATTAATTGTCAGTGAAGCAAATATATCCTATCGAGCACAGAAATCAGTCTGGTTACCCCAACCTGATCTAGAAAAAATAATTAGCGAAGAGCGAAAACTGTTTCCTGATTTTAATGAACAACAAATCATGGATTGGTCCCAACAGTTATTTGAAATCAGAAACAATGAAGCAAAAAATCTTGGACGAAGAATAATCGGTAAATTTACCCAAGGTGGCAAAGATGATAATACGAAATATTCTTCACGATTGATTATAGACAATGCTGAATACGATTTTGTAATCACGGATTTAACGAATAAGGGCTTATATGTCAATCGTAAGGACGCATTTATGTCCGATGGAACCAAATTGGGTACAATTGTTACCTACAATGATGGATACCATCCGCAGTACACACACTTAAGAGCTTCTATGCTTGGTTATGCTTCTATCAATCTGTTTTCAATGATCAATAGATTTCCTACCACCGCAGTTAGAGTTGCTACTGACTCATTTTACATAAATAGCAAAATGGCTGATTTTAAGGCTACTGGCAACGAGAAATGGGGGACATGGAGAATTAAGAAAGAAATGCTTCATGATTATATTCCAGCAGCAGATGTTACCATTGAAAATAATTACTTAGAAAGCAATCAGTGTTCAGAATTTTCTAGTGCACCACCGATTTCTGATCCAATCTGTAGATATAAAACAGTTTATTTAAACGGTTGTGGCGGGTCAGGAAAAAAACCCCGGGTAATTGAGTTATTCCTTAGAAACGCTAGCGTTTCCAATCCAAACATGATTGTGCTAACACCAACTCACATACTTGCAAGAGAAATGATACAGAGAGGGGTAAATACCTGCACTTATCACAGCTTTTTCCGATGGAAGGGAGATAAATGGACTCCTGAGCGCATGGGAGAGAAATTTATTCCTGAATTCATCATGTGGGATGAAATAGACACAGTGTCAGAAGATGTCTTAAAAATATTTCTTGATTGGTTGTTATTGAAGAATACAAAAGTCGTCATGTGCGGTGATCACGGGCATCCACCACCATTTGTCGGTGCATCCCCCCATGAATGGCTAAAGGGTTTTGTAGACTATTATGAAGAAATTGATACCGATCATAGATCACTTGATAATGAATTAAAAGAATTGAAGAAACTAATTAGATTACAACCGGATAGAATCCAGTGTGAAATAACCCGTGAAATAATTTCGGAAACTCCCATGAATGAGTTTTGGGAAGCGTGGAGACCAAATGATTTAATCATTGCAAGTAGAAAAATAGTCAGGGACACACTTCAGATGAAGTTTTTTGAATTGCATAAACAAAAATTTGCAACACTTCCAGTACCGTTATGTTATAGGCCATCGGATACACGAAAACAGAACATCGAAGTTGATATTCCAGGACAGAGTGAAAAGCAGATTCTCGTATTAAATGATATTGTGCTGGTTGATATCAATGTCGTTGAAGATGCATTGCGTGCTAATAAATCCCCATGGACGCTAGGATACGCAGCGACGATACACTCTTCACAGGGATTGACTATATCGGATACAATTGTTTGGATGGTGGATAATCGCATAGAATGGTCGAATTTAGTCTATCTTTCAGTATCCAGAGTACGAAAAATAAATCAACTTCGAAGAATTGTCTTCGATGATGAAATCATTGGTGGCGATGATGAAATCATTGGTGACGATAATGATATTATTGATAAAAAACTCTCCGGTTACAAACAACAGGACAAAAAAAAAAACAACGAGAATTTGATATTGATGCTGAATTAATAATTACTCTGAAGCAACAACAGAATAATCACTGCGCGAGTTGCAATTGTATAATGCGTTGGCAGTATTCGGATAAGGACCCTCGCCAATTCACCGTAGACAGAAAAAATAACAATCTCGGTCATGTCAGAAATAATGTGATGTTGACTTGTCTTGAGTGCAATAGACGCAAGGGTGCTAGTTAAGACCATGCGGTGGTAATTGAGTATCGTCAGGAATTACTTGTAGTTGTTGTCTAGTAAACCCACGCTGAGGGGCAGTTGAATCCAGTTTATAGATTGGAGGTCTACCCGTAGATCGTGTTATACTAGATATCTTGTGTGCAGTAACACTCCAAATAGGATCAGTAGCCCTTTTTGTGCCACCCTCAAGCTCTCCTGGTTCGTATAAGTACCTCACAATGACATTACTACCAAGAATTGGTTGGGAAACGCTAAAATCCTTTTGTGGTTTTTTTAGGTATCGACTTCTTTTTAATCGCGTTGATAGGTTTCATGTTGATGGTTCTAGTAATCTCGTTATTCAGTGCGGTAACTACACCTGGTAATCTCTTAACCCATTCACGGGATCTTTTTTCTTGGATGAATTATTTTGCATATTGATATCCAAATAACCGCTCAGCAAGGGTTTTATTAAACCGTTCTACAATGGCCTGATCACGATGCAGTGCAGTATGCCCTCGTCTGATAGCGACATTGTGATATTTCATTGTAGATAACACTGCACCCTGAAATTCCTTGCCAGGATCAACTTGTAATAGATTTGGCCAGTGCAGAGGACTCCTTCGATAAATCCTTTCAAATGCAGAAGCCACTTCAGTGGCCGATTTTGTTTTTAACGGTTCTGCTTCTTTGTATCGACTTGCAATATCAACTACAGTTAACGCATATTTGTAACCACGATCATGTGGCAGAAATAATATATCAGCCTGATGAACTTCATTAGGAAAGGTCACATCAAAATGCGAGAATTGAATTTGTTTAGGCTGTGGTAGATAAATTTGCCATAGTGCCTGTTTGGATAACCAATGAGCCGCAGTGGTTTTTTTTTCACTTTTGCGGCGCTAGCGAGTTTACTGATTGCAGCGTTACCCTTCCAGTATCCTCTTGGGGAATAATAAATAGATTCCATGCTGCTATTAATTACCAGCACCTAACATCAATTTACTTTTCATTGCCGATTTTATCAAAAAGGAGGCCAATTTTTCTTTGAAGGATTTATCAGGAATAGCATTCAACGTATGAATTAATTTCACATCTGCTAGATGCCTGTGTTGCAAATTGCTGCTTTTATAAGCAACATCATGAAGGTGACAGGCCTTATCAATAGCGTTTATTGGTTCCTCACCGGGTCGGGGCTGATTTTGATCATTGAGTCTGATATCAAGTCTTGTTCCCGGTCCACAATAACTATACCCTGGAAGGTGTTTTTCTCCGGGGTACTTTGCCCATGGGGTTCCAGGGAGTTTTGCTAATTTGGCAGCGATATCACCTCCTCGTTTTTTTAAAGGTTCCTTGGGTTCCTTGGGTTTAGAAACAAATCTAAATTTCTTTGTACTACACTGTACACATTTACCAGAAAGCGCTGATCGGTTATTTTTAGTTGTAATCGTCGTCAAGTCATCTGTGCCAGTACGCGCCTTACACCTCACGCAATATAGATCCATAATTTATGTATAGAGATATGAATATGATTGATTTTTCAGCGACTAAAACAAGAGAACCAGTGAAGCATCATGCAGCGCTACCAAACTCTATCCGCGCAATTATAATCGGGCCATCTGGATCCGGTAAAACGCAATTGTTGCTCAATTTAATAATGAGATGGATGAAGTGGGATAAGTTGTATTTAATTGCCCCTAGCGTAGATGATCAACGATGCTATGAAGTGCTAAAAGATTTTAATGAAAACGCTTCAGAGATTGCCGGCGAGGATGTTATTGAATTTATAACCGATATTGACGAGGCGCCATCCGTGAATGACCTCGATGGAAGTATCAACAATTTAGTTGTATACGACGATGTCATGTT
The DNA here is from genome assembly GCA_029339505.1 of Unio delphinus. Taxonomy (NCBI): domain Eukaryota; kingdom Metazoa; phylum Mollusca; class Bivalvia; order Unionida; family Unionidae; genus Unio; species Unio delphinus. The sequence continues at coordinate 245,149 of JAQISU010000079.1, read as the reverse complement.
AGATAATCAAAAAAATCCTGCTAGAATATTTTCCCGAGGCAGGCATAAAAACACGGATGTGATCTATGTCACTCAACGCTACACTCAGATTCCAAAAGTGATTAGAGATAACTGTAATATGCTTGCTGTATTGAACGGCGTTGATACACATACGCTACGAAATATTTGGCAGACATGGTGTTCTGATATGGACTTCAATCAATTTAGAAATTTCTTTAGTCATGCTCAGTCTGCCCCACACGGATTTGTAACAATAAATTTACATGACCCTCGAACACGATATCGTATCGGACTGGATCAAATATTCGGTTAACCCAGAACTGAAAGTTATAGCAGCAGAAGGGGTGAGTGACAACGACGTTGTAGTCCCTTTTTCCCAAAAATCGATGGAGGATTTCATTAATTTCATTGATTTTTTTTGGACCTGATTTCATTGAAAATATTGTTTTTTTGATTTGATCCTAATCCATGAAACGATATCAGATTCACACACACATTGGGGCCTGATGTCATTGGTTTCATTGTTTTTAAGCGTGATTTCAGTGAAAACTTGTCAAAAATGTTGTCTGATTCACCCTCTCTGCTGCTGCACTTTTAAAATCAAAACATTGTTGAAAATATAATTTTGCAAAATAATAACTTGAGCAAAACATTTTGTGTCATTTATTGAACAGCATATTATCAAAGTCGTTGTTGTGTCCCAGTGGAACACATATAAACATCGTAGCATTGGTTTAAAATGACAGTCAACGAGGAGTAACCTACTAAGAATGCATCACATGGACCAGCACATCAAACGTTTGCATGCCGAGGAAACAATTAACACTAGAATACCTTTCTAATCCAAGGAACAAATTGTCACAGAATTAGGCGAAAATTGAATTTTTTTTTCTTTCTTGAATTACAAACTAATCTCACCGTTTTTTTTTGTTTCGTCGTACATGCGTTACCTGGGGTGAATAAGTGCTTTTCAAGGTAAGCGTCGTGTAACGATTTGCATGTGCCTGACTTCGTATCACTTGAAGTCAGGAACAATAGAATCAAAGGGTATACGGTAATTATGCCGTGAATTCTGCTCACCTATTTGAGGATATATATAAGGCAGAATATTTCTGATAAATATTACGGGACCAAAAGTATCTTATCACAGGAAAGAGAGCTCGTCATTCTATCTTCCGCCAAAAGTGTTAAATTTATATTTCGTTTTATTGTGAATTTTTTTTCAGTTTATAATTTCATGTAATATTGCCTTTATTACAATGCATATTTAAACTTGGAATATTTGGAATAACTAGTCACTATTTGAATTTAAATGCAATGGTGTAATCTAAGTTGTAGATTGTTTTAGAAAAAAACTATTATTAGTTTGGTCTCTTTATTGTAGCTGATTGTAGTTGAACGTCTCTGAATGTATCTGATTGTAGCTGAACGTATCTGATTGTAGCTGAAGTCTCTGAATGTCTCTGAATTGTAGCTGAATGTGAATAATTAAACCATTTGATTGTGAGATCAAATTGAGGTATCTGACTGTCTGTCTGTCGGATTGTCTGTCCGTCTACATCTGTCGTGATGTGTAAATATCCGGAAATCTAGAAGTCTGAGTGTCGGAGCTGTCTAGAGGTGTAAACATCCGGTGTAGCATCTAGGTATTTGGGACCGATGGTTCTAGTAGATGCTGCATGCTGTCTGTATGTATAACTGTGGTGGATCCGTGAAGGGCAAACGGCCGATAAAAGTATTGGTCAACCCTAGGTATTCGGGGAAACTGGGCGGCGATTCAACAGTTGGTGAATCGTACTGTTAAACAGGGTCGAGACACATGTGTGTGTTGCAATTGTAGTAAAATTGAATACATTGTTATATTTACATAGTTACTTTAAATCACAGTAGTATTTCAAGGGATTACATGAATCTCAATAAAAGTTAGATGTATATGTTCGTGCTAGTTGTCGCAATTCATACGTGCGATAGTATAGTTTGATGTTTGTATTTATTTATCGCAATTTATACTTGCGTTAATATAACTTTTGTAACGGTTCCTTGGATCTGTGTATAGTTCAAGAGATTCCTTTGTATCTGTGTTTTATTTTGTATTAATATTTAATTTATTCATGAATTGTGAATGGTTGTGAGTGTAATTGTTGGCTGAAAGCATGAGTTATTGTGTTGATACATCATTATTTTTCATTAATAATTTATTTCATAAATTTACATTATCTTTCACACATTGTGTTTGTGTTGTTCATTTAATCCACCATCCACTCGGTAACAATTATGTTACACAAATGCTTAGACCATCGGATATTTTCACTTGGTATTTAACCACCTGGAATAGATGATCTACATAATAAGTGAAATTATATGCAATTTTTTCTATCAGACAGTATTGACCATTTTTGACTGATTAGGAAATGTTTACCTTCAAACTCCAAAAGTACGGAATCCATCAGGATTTTTGTGTCGCCCCAGGCTACATACATGCCCATGTTTGTCAATGTTACTTTTCGATTGGTGAACGAGAAAATGTTTCCTTTTAATACACAACCTTCTATTCGATCACGATACAGTCCTCCATCCTCTGTATAGTTTTCACTTGCCACATCGTATTTTAAAAGAAAATGATGTTGTTTACCTATCATCATCTCAGTTTTGATCGAAGTTACGTTCGTAAAATTACACGTGAAAGAAAGGATGATAGCTTCATTGTTTTGTCCAAGAAGTCGTTGGCCTACAAAATATTCAAAGTCAATATCTGTCAAAACTTGTATACATTATTATGTTTATTGAACTTTACCATTCTCTATCTGCAATGACTGACTGAATACTCATTATTATGATATATTGTAGTGTTGCTTTCAAATATATTATAAGTTTCTTCCACAATATTGAGTTCGAAATCAACTAATTAACTCATATGTGGTACATTGCCAACAAAATTGCGACAAAGAAAGGGTTAATTTGACTAAAAGCTTGAATATATACGAAAGCTAAATATAAATTAAATAGATGAAACAAAAAAGGTTTCAATGAAAAGCTAACTCAATATTAATTTATATAACAAAGTAAATCAATAACTAATACATGAAATGGAGTTACCTAGAAAGCAATAGAACATGATTATTTTATAAAATACATTATGCGTAACCGTTCACTAACTATACATATATACAAGGAGCAAGTTGATTGAACTAAACAATTAAGATCGTGGAATGGTAACAAAGGCTAATTGCAAACTACCGTGTAACGTAATCTTCTAAAACCATACTCCCTAGCTATTTATAATCGGAATATACATGGCATATCAAACGTTTGGGTGCGTTTATGATGAGTTTACATGCAATATTTTAAATTAACTCACGTGGAACAATAACACTTGTTTTTCTTTTCTCCAGAGAATGTTCGAAAACTGTAATTTCCACTGTCAATAAAACTGACATTTAATAGAATAAAACTGAAACCCTGCTTGTTCAGTTTGATCTTCTGTATCTGGCCCGTATTTATTTATGTTAAGATCAGTTTGATTCTTCATTGGTGTATACAACATCACATTACTGTCATGTAGTTTACTGAAGAAATCAGAGAAAGATATTTTTAAAAAAAAAATTTAATTTGTATCAAGTTGATCAAAGTGTACAGATACATTGTCGCGTGGAATGTATGTCGTGGGTTTCCATGCTGCAAAAGAACCTCAGGTTGCAATATGCCGAAAATGTGATAATGACATTTCTGTTCTTGATAATAGAAATTGATATAAGCCGTCAGTTCCAGTGCGTTAGATCTATTTATATTTATGGATGTATGTATGTATGTATGTATGTATGTATGTATGTATGTATGTATGTATGTATGTATGTATGTATGTATGTATGTATGTATGTATGTATGTATGTATATATATATATATATAGACTGAACTGTATTATGTGATTGAAAGCTGCTAAGATAAGTATACCTATGTTATTTTATATTGATAAGCTAAATGTATATATTTGTTCCTAAGAAGTTTTTAGTCGATTGAGGAATAATTTTAAGCAGCTAACACTTTGTGCGCGTAAGATCATTTTGTAAAATTATTATGATTTCATTTAACCTTTGCTTTTATAAGTTCTTTTCCCTGATTAAGGTACGATTAACGTCAACATATTTAATTGAATATCACAATGCTCGTTTCATGCAAAAAATATTCAAAACAATGAGTTCTCAATTAGAGGTGTGAAATTTGCCAGATGAGCGTATTTGGAATTCACATTGTTGATTCACGTATGAATTTATATGCTTCGTTTCTTTTTAGTTATTTTTCATGCCCAATTTCCACTGATATATCCTACCATGTTGGCTATAGCGTACCTGTTGCATGAACTGTTCCAAACAGCATAAAGAAGACGTATATCGTTGTAAACATATCCATGATTTTACACTCAGCTAAAACTCTGCAATATTCAAACAATATATATATATATATATATATATATATATATATATATATATATATATATATATATATATATATATATATATATATATATATATGTGTGTGTGTGTGTGTGTGTGTGTGTGTGTGTGTGTGTGTGTATGTGTGTGTGTTCACCGATGTATATCACTATTTAATGGAAATAGAAGATACTCCATTAAGTTGGATGATACAGTCTCACTATTGCTTGGGTATAATTCAAACTTAATTAAAATATGAAGAAACATGATAGTCACCAACTGCAAATAAATATACAGAGGTACAGATGGACGAATGGATGTGCTTATGTATCAATAGATGTTACAGACCAAGCGGAAAAAAACTGCTGAATCAAGCATTGAGAGAAATCAATAATATTCAACAAAAATGAAGCTTACAAGATTCCGATGTTCACTAAAGATAATGATCTAAATTTAATAATCCAACACATGTAATAAATTGATTCGCCATGTCTCTTAGGCTGTTCTAATGTAACAGGCACTGAGAGGAAGCGAAAACTATTACCTTCAATACAAAATGGATGACATATAAAAGTAGGCCATTCTGAGCACGTTTAAAATCCAACACAATATAAGTGGTGCGAAATACAATGTGTTGCTTATATAATAAACAATATGTAATTTATTTCCGCCTGGTTCTGCCGTGCTTGACTGTGATATAATACGTGTTATGGACCCCTAAAGCACATAATCCCTCCATTTACGTTTTATAATAACCATCTAGACATTAACAGACGATTGAAATGTCTTTATCACGTTTTACTTACTTTTGAATCTTCTTATTACATGTATTTCTTTTCTCTCAAATGCAAAGGTGGAACAAAATATTTTAAATACTAATTCCGAACTTTCATTCACTGTGTTAAAAATATCTGTAGCAGAGCCCAAGGAATAAGACATGAACAGTTGCTGTAGTTGTTATAGTTTCCAGAAGTGATGTGTTTGTGCCTTCTGTGCAAAAGAATATACATCAAAGCAGTACCAAGGAATGGTTGAAATGAAGGTATAATCTGAAAGCAATGAGGGTGATAAAGATGCCTTATAAATAATGTACATGCTCTATATTTCAGCAAATATTTTAATACGCATTCTTCTCCTAAGATTTATTTCAAACATCCTATCCCTTTTTGGGAAATATAAGGCTCAATTTAAATGAAGATTAATTATAAATATGATGTAAATTACGATATCTCATAACAAAAACATTTATGAATTGTATCATAACGTACTTATAACGTTTTATATAAATTTGATATTGTGAGGAAGAAACATCTTACTTGAAACTAGAGCAGACACAATGCTTCTTAAATAGTTTGCCTGTAGTCGGTACTAAGTGTGTATTTAGTCGACAACTTTCTCGATGATACAAGTCTTTGTCGGCGCAGCAAGAAATCATGTTACTGCTAGATATGGTACGACATTTTGACTATTCTGTAACTTGGCTAAATGCTTGAAAAAATACAGATCGTGTATTACATATTGACTCAAAGCGATTTTTACCTGAGTGATCAAAAATCAATTTTGTTCGCATGTAAAGGCAAAAAAGATGACGTGGGCACATATGACTTCAGTATACAATCGGACATCGTTGGAATATTAATCCCCTTGAAATGCGGACACAAAAAAATAATTTAAAAGACGAAGCCATTATAATGCCAAATTTTTTGATTTATGAAATATAGATACATATGAAAAGTATATATCTCCCTTAACCAACACTATTTAGTCATTCTTAAGAACCATATTAAAGCTATACTTGAGAAAGAAAGACATTATAATTCATTTAAGACATTTGACTAGATTTCGAGCAACATCGAAGTATGATTTCCTAAGCTACGAAAATGCACTTTCCGTGTTTTGAAATCGTGATGTAGATTGTCAGGGAATTGTATAAAGCATTTTATTTATTAAATACATGTACTCGTGTTTCGCTTTTATGTACAAAGATACATGAGGGTGATTATTGCATATTGTGTTTTATTTTGAAATAGTGAGCTCGGTAATTTTCGATGCCGCACGTTTGAAGTGCTTTTGATGGGAAGACTCAAATGTTTCGAGAATACAGACGATAAATGTTTATAAATACCTCACCATAAGTCTTTATGTTACTGATAGTCTTGACAGTCAGGGGTTTTCTATAATGACTTAGTGTGAAGAGCTGTGTTGTGTAGAGTTTTCATAAGAGTACAGAGTGTCTGGAGTGTGTAGAGCTGTGTAGAGCTGTGTAGAGCAGCCCATATTAACTGGAGTTTCCAAAAGGTTTTGGAGTATCTAGGGTGTCTAGAGTGACCAGAGTGACCCGAAAGTTCAAAGTTATCGGAGTTATCAGGGTCAGTGTGGTGCGAGCTGTAAAGCCAACCAAAGTATTTTTCCGTAACAGCCGTGAAGCTGAACTGTAACGGCCGTGGAGCAGATATAAAGTGTGATGACAAAGGAGTGAATCTCCTTACATATAAATCATTAGCGGTTACATACATACATACGTACATACATACATACATACATACATACATACATACATACATACATACATACATACATACATACATACATACATACATACATACATACATACATACATACATGCATACATGCAAACATGCATACATACATACATAGATACATACATACATACATACATACATACATACATACATACATACATACATACATACATACATACATACATACATACATACATACATACATACATACAGACTGACTACCATACAGAAAAACAGACAGAGAGACATACATACAGACTTACAGACAGACATAAAGACAGACAGACAGAGAGATAAACATACATACAGACTAACAGGCAAATAGACAGATATATGTTTAGCGATTGTTATAAGTAATATGATACGCTGATCAATATATCTGGACTACCTACACTCGGATTAAGTAAATATGGTGGAAACAGTCAGTATTTGGACTCAACTGATTAATGAAAAATGTGTAAGAAATGTTTCCATTTTTCCAAAAACAACGAAAACGGTAGCAGTTTCATTGTTCTCATGATCTTTGAAAACTGACGATTCTGGTCTAGTGTTGCGCTGTATCATTTATATATTTCACCTTTCTGACAATAGTACAGTGCTCAATTAACAAACATAAATATCAGTACTTTCGGTAACAATATGAACAAAGAATATCATTATAGACATAATTTGCTAGGTATCCGGTCAATCGCTCGCCAACAATTGCTCGCCGGTCAATTGCTCGTGGCTAATTGCTCGCTATAACAATTGCTCGCGGAACGTACTGCTCGCCGGTCAATTGATCGCGAGAACAATAGCTCGCATGTGTATTGATCGCCAATTGAAACCGAATAAGTTAACAATATTAAGAAGAACCAAACGACTAATACTTGTTTAACATTTATTAAAAATAAAGACTAGTTATACAACCAGTATCTTAAAAATACGTGTATATACCAAACTTTTATATCACGTATTAAAACGACAAATTATGCGACAAACCTCTTAAGTAATCCATCAAGTCAATTTCTTTATAAGTTTCAACAATTTTTTTGATTCTGGACTCTGCATCCCTGTATCTCTTCTTTTGAGGCTGTATAGGTTGGCCAGCCAAAGATTGTTCAATTTCAGTTTCATTTAGGCCTTGTTCCTTTTGCAAAACTGTTATAAATTTCCATATAGTTGGATGATTTCCACCGATCAACTCGCTAAACGATCGGTGCCATCCTTCACAGCTGTTGTTCGTCTTTGGAAAATCATCGTTAATGTTGTCGTAACAACTCCACATTGAGTGTGATGTACGTGGCGGTCGACGTTAGTTGCCTCGTGTAGGTCGTCCAATCCATGTATCTTCAAAGTAGTCAAGTACTGGCTGTGATTCCAAAGGAAAATCAACACGTGAAAGTAATTCTTCAAATGCTAGAACTACATCTTCAACAGGAACAAATGCAAGACTTGGTAAATGGCGCATCTGCATGGCAAAATCTGCATCATTTTCATAGCGATGTTGAAGACCGTTTGATTGAATGTTTCTGTATAGGCACTGACAAAAATGAAAAAAAAACATCCTCTGAGTTGTATTCCAATAAACTCATGCTGGAAGGCTTTCACAGTCGCCGTTTCAAAATCGGTCATCACCGATATCGGTCTCATTGATGGCTCCAATTGTTTCAGTTTGCTGAAAACCATTCGATAGCTTTCCTCAGTTTTTTCCGACATTAAAACGAAAACAGCTGGTACAATATTATTGTTAATAAATCCATGAATAGTGTATAACTGAGCGAATAATGGTGGAACAGTTTTAAACGTTCCGTCAGCATACCAGTGCTGTGATCTTGCTAAAAGTTGCAAGTTTCGATGAGTAGAGAAAATTAGAGTTCTTTTGTCACCTTGCCCGCTGTCGTATAATAAAAAGTCGTGAGATTTGAGAGTTTTCTTAAACTCATCTGGTATAACTAAGTCTTGCAACGACAAGGGATTTGCTGGCATTGCTCCTTTACGTTTGCGTGCACGTCGAATCACCCTTTTCATATTGTTGACGCTTGTTAGCTGACCAAGTGCTGGTTGAGATGCAAGGATTATAGCATCTGCAACAATGTTCTGCGCTCCATCCTGTGTGGTGACCGCTCTGTCAATAATGTTATTCATAACATCCAAAACTTCCGCTCTACATGCATTGCCAGAATGATTGTGTTCCCCAATCCTTTTCGCAATACTATCTCCAATTGTATGAACTCGACCATGACACCTTTTGCTTCTAGAATATTCGCACTTAAAAAAGTTTTTTCACCGTTAGACTTATCTTTGATGTATACATGACCATTATCAATAAGTTTGCGCTTTCCTTTCTCGCTAATCGCAAATCTTAGAGCCATTTAAAAAATAAATTGTATTATAATATTTAATATAGAAATTTTATTAGTAAATTTCTAGTAAGTTAATATTACGTTTGAAAAAAGTAGCATTTGTCCTGCCTTATATACCTGTTGAGGCCCTTATTGAATGTATTTGAGTAGACAATAATTAAAATTGTTATTATTCCGCTAAGTATATTTCAGAAACAGTTACACCTGTTAGAGCACTTTTCAAAGAGATCAATTGGCCGGCGAGCTATTGTTCTCGCGATCAATTGACCGGCGAGCAGTCTAATTATGACGTCAAGACATATCACTTTAACTAATCACGCACTTCTTAGAGCAGATGTGTTGATATTGAGTATCTTAACATTAACCTATTTTGCCATAAGATTTTACTTTTCAAAGAGATCAATTGGCCGGCGAGCTATTGTTCTCGCGATCAATTGACCGGCGAGCAGTACATCCCGCGAAGCAATTGTTATAGCGAGCAATTAACCACGAGCAATTGACCGGCGAGCAATTGTCGGCGAGCAATTGACAGTAAATCAATTTGCTATGATACTTTGCGGAGCTGCATCCTTAAATTATGAAGTACGTGTTTAATAAGTAAATAACATCCTGACCTTGCTCAACTTTTAAAGCGATATAACAGTTTTAAAAATATACATATATTTATATTCAAAACAATGATAGAATGCTGTCTGAACAGCCATCTATAATTATAGGTATTAACATTAAATCACTTCTTGAATATGATGTAAGCGTAGAGAATAAAGACAGTCAGGCAAACAAGGAGAAAAATAACTGCATATATTAATTTATAAATTTTTATTACAAACTAGAAAGAATTCACACGCACACATATACACACTTATATATATATATACATATATATATATATATATATATATATATATATATATATATATATATATATATATATATATATATATATATATATATTGCATTTAAATATCACTAGATATAGTGTTTAATGATATTTTAATTTAACATTAAATAAATTATGATGGTAAAAGCTGATTAAAGTATAAAAGTAGGACAATAAAAAAAAAATGAAAATGTAAATAACCAAAAGCCAAACAAATGATGGAGTGTGCGATGATTATGTAAATATATTAGTAGAAATATTTGTACAAGAATAATTACAAAGATATATACTTTATTGGTCCTAGATTCATTAAATGTTTATTACACTTCATAAAGTAATACTGAATCAGTTTTCAACAGTGTTGAATCCTTTGACCTCTTACTCTGTAATAGGATATTAATGTTAGTCTGGATTCATTACTAGTGTGGAATAAATTTACCAAATAAAACCTGTAATTCACGTATACGTTGGGGTTTGAAACCTGATTACTCGACATACGCTTTTGCACTTTCAAAACAGAAATCAATGAGACATTGTATTTATGAATTTTCTGTAAATAATATATCAGGCTCCGTTTCATTGAACTTTTGAATGTTTTCCAGAAATGTACGTGTTGGGGAGGGCATAGATGCATGAAAGAGATAAATGGATTGATGTTGCAATAGTACCAGACTGACATATTAAATAAATTGTATGACATATTTCTTTCGAAGCCATATTTGCAGACATCATCTTTTAGTCTTATTAGCATCCTATCAGTATATATATATATATATATATATATATATATATATATATATATATATATATACATATATATGTTTTTTTTCTTCAAACTATGCATATCTTTATGGTTGGCCTGTTAAACTCAGAGGAAGATGATTTATGCTATTTGGCCCAATTTAATATTTCGATTGAAACTTTTGCAGAATTTTTTTGTGATAATTCATCCGTTGATATATTCGGAAACAAATAATTTACTCAAAATGGATATTACCTTGTTAGATTTATTAACCTAGCTTAATATTAAAAACATACATTAGTAAAATATATTTAATGCAATCAAATTTACTTCAAATTAAATAACTGTTAGATGTTGAGTAATAATTTTCTCACATGGTTTTGTATCGAAAACTTACTTTTACAACTTTAGTCATTATGTCAAATAGGAAACGTGAATATGCTATAAATGAATAAAAGTGTTGTAGGCGTATCCACTATTCTAAGACATGTTACTATTTATCATATGCAACAACTTTTACAAATTAAATCGAATTATGTGAACAACATTATCATTTTCTGAGCTAGACATTCCTTTACCAAGATTTCAATATATTGTGAGTTGTTTAGAGCTTATGGCGTCTAAAACATGAGCTGAAGTACGTGAACTAAACGATTTTATAAATTTTAGCAAAATTAGTACATGAATACTCGAATCGACCATCACGGTGGCTGATGTAATGTCGCTTTTTTTCTGAACCAATATATTGTAAAATACTCTAGAAAAACAAAAGATAAAGGCATTTTGAATTCTATGCAGAGAGCTGTGCTGTTAATCATTTACCGACCGCGTAAGATCTCAGACCTATGACTCAATTGTTGTAGACGGCGATGCTAAGTTTAGTGATATACATAAATTGCCTTAAACAGTAATTATAAATATACTATCATTCATTATTCCAGACATACGTTTCGAAAACAAAACTAAAAAAGTATACTCATATGATGTAGTTTTGTAGCAATTGTATTGTGGATTTTCCAATTGTCATTTTAAAAGAAACACGATTTATATTAATGATAATATTGCAGGAGTACAAGGAATTGCGCACTGCACAAACATGTATTTTATCGTAAAGCGATAAAACCTCCTTATTTTGCTTTGCTGAAATCGCCTTAGTTTATTTTATTAACGAACTGTATTAATTTGGTTTTATTAAAGCTTTAAGCTCTTCAATATTAGACCAACAACTTCGTTTTCTCGCCTCTATTTTACATTTATCTGACACGACTAAGTCATAATAAGAGTAGCTCACTCATTAACGAACCAGCAAGAATTGAATGCATTACAAGCAGATAATTGTAATGATGATATGCGTGATAAGTAATTTTGACACTTTTTCCGGACACTTGACTCATACAGCTTGGACCATGTTAACGTTGCTTTGTATTAATAAATTTGCTGCGGATGTTAGAGGCGGAGGATACAATTGATACGTTTTATTTGGTCTTAGCGGCAATTTTAAAAAATGTTTGGATATAGGTTAGTGACCAAGTGGTAATGTTGCGTTCAATTTCGGTAAAGAAAAAGAATACAAAATACAGAAAGACATACCAAAATTAAGTTTGAATGGACTAAAACACCATTTTGTACAAGTTAGTGTTGATTGTGTAGAAAAAACCGCAAAAGTCCCATACCTAATAAACAAAAAAAAAATGATCAAGCGTGGCAATGTTATCCGTCATCTATCCATTAAACTGGAAATGGTATTAGGTTATTTACGGCCATGCAATACTATCACCATTATTGAGACGTGACAATGAATGAGTCATAACTTGCATTAATGTTTGAGAATTTACGATTATTTAAGTCTTATCGATTCATTATCGTGGTGAAGTAAACATTTTCATTTCTTGATTATGTTTAATTTTTCATTCAATCACTTTCTTTGATATAAATAACTAATGATATATATTTAATCAGTATTGGATAATATTGCATGTTTTGGCAATCCGATCACAATTCTTGTAGTTCACTGTCAAAACAATTTTGTGTCACAGATGCTTATCTGAAAAAAATCAGTACCCTGAACTCACCGATTATGTTCGTGATACATGATAGTCAAAAAGTAATTATATTAAAATTGTTTTTAAAACTTTGTTTCAAAATTAAAAGGTTTTAAATATTTTTTTCTAAACTATTTCAATAATCGTTTCCTAATTAGTAATAGTAATTATATTTCAGTTTATGGCAGTGATCATAATTATTTTATAGCCTGCTCAATCGGCAAAACATCAAAGTATTTATAGGTTACAGCATTTGTATGGGAAAATATGAAGAGTGTTTGGGATGGATATAATGAACGACCTTATTTTAACATACAAATGCATTAACCTTTTCATTATACTTCTTGTTCTATCTAAGACTTAATTATATAAACATACATACACTACATGAAATACAGTACCTGAATGTATGCCATATTTAAATCACAATAAAAAACGCCGATTCATCATCACATAACATTTTTAATGTGCACATAACTCCGACCAGAAAAATTTTAATTTAGTGGCGCGATATATATCACTTTTTGAAAAAGATGGCGTTTTTGGTTTACTTAAAATTGAAATTCAGATTCGTTCTGTATATGAACGTACAGTACAGCAAATATTTAATATTGTTTGGAATGAATGAAGTTTTGTAGTTTTGTGGAATCTGATGCATTTCATAATGACGACTGGATTTTCTATGTCAATGCTACCTGACGTAGGTCTGGTTGCCGCTGCGATGGAGCTGCGTGTTGACATATGAACGTGTTTCTGTTCTATCATTGAATGTTTAAAACCATAATGTGGGAAAATATGAAGAATTTATATTGCACGTATCACAAAAGCGCTATGGAATATAATGTTTATTTAGTTTTTCGTTCAGTAAGTAGGATGTCATTGCACTAAGAGTACATTCTAAATTAATGTTCACTTTGAAACGTGTAATTGAGCTTGACACACCATGGTATGGCTCATGTAATTCGGATTTGCAGAAGAAGACAAATGCATTTTGAGGATATTCATGATGTACAACTTTAAGTATATTTGTTGCCATTTTTTATTACTAGCTACATAAGACAGTTTTGGCTTCGTCTCGTGCATCCTATGTTAGCGGAACATATCGTGTATGACCTACCTGGCGTCTATCGCTAGCCTAAATCCGAAACAGTGTATCAAAAAAGTTAACGCGGATTGTTGCAAAGCACCTGGTATGTGTCAGTCCACGAAACATCTGCTTTAGTTCATTCAGAAACAAATGTAACGAAATAAAAGGTAACACCCCTAATATGTAAGTGTACAGTTTATAAAAAGTAGTTCCTAATACAATATTGCGTACTCGTGTCGTGGACGTGTGTTAAATATGAAGTGCACATGAGTGCAATGTCGGATAATAATGCATGATTAGGATAAAGATAGTAGAGACAAAACCAGAACATATAAATTGCATGGTATGAGGAATTATAACTGACTCAGCTGTATATCACTATTCCTAGTTGATGCTTCTTTCAATATTATGTTATATATAACTTAGTGATAGCGAAACAAATATACTATAGTTCAAGCAGAAATAAATATTTCCATAGAATACAAAGTGATCCTTCAAGAGGTATATGTGCATTGTGAATTATATTCCAAAAATAATCCTAAATCTCTTATCGCTATCCAGAACATCAAAATGTTCTGCAATAATTCCAAAAGTACCGAATATGGGGATGTATCAAAAGGCTTGCAGTGTGAAATTAATAGAATCCGAATGTATCTAAATGGATTGCAAATAATTCCAAAATCGTAATAATTCCAAAACTAGTCGAGGACTATTTAATTTCCAGTCAATAATTTAAATAAATAATTTGTTTCATATATGGACACAAGTAAAAGTGATTTCACAGTCTGGTTGTAAAATATGATTTAAAAATCTTTTACCTAGTCCTTCAAAATAAGCCTGTCACCTTATGAATGCATGAGCCAATTGATTGATTTACATTGATCACGACCTATTTCAAACGTGGTCAGAAGTGTGAACATTCAGATGACAATGTGTATATTACCTAATCTAAATATTTTATACAGTTACGAGAAGGCATTACAAATCATAGAGAGCGAAATATAATAATTTTTTGGCCAGTAAGGAATCATTTTTCTATGCATAATAATTTATATAGTTTCAGTCGGAAAAGAAGAATATGATAGATAATGTTTACATTATATATATATATATACCTGATAATAAAACTAAACATACGCACTGTCACATCGGCAAATGTAAATGTCTTTCCTATGATTACTGTTTCGGAAAATGTTTAAATATTTGCGTTTTGTAAGTAAATTAATGCAACAATTGAAACTATTATATTCTTTTAGAGAGAATGAGAAGGAAATAAAATGAGAAAGTGATATAGAAACGGTATGATACTTGAAGTTTAATAATAACAATGTAAATATGTAGTAAGTGGTAAAGGTGTAAACAGTTTTGTTGATGAATGAGGCACATGTTTCTTTAGAGTGACTCGTATATCATTTGACAATGAAAAACAATAATCAGTTACTCTGTTTAGCTTGGCTTTTGGTGTGTGATTTATAATTACAAAAATAATCTACTATGCGAAATATAGACATTTTACAGAACAATGAATTTCTTCCAAGTACGGATATAATTCTAAAAAACTGAAATAATTTAAACAGTATATGACATTGTAATTTAAATAACTAAGTGAAACTGTGGAACATCAAACAATGCAGAGAGTAATGCAATACATTTTCACTGCAAACAATATCAGAAAAATATAGAAAACAATTATAAATTGAATTTAATAAAATTAGACCGTAGGACATTAAATTCATTTTTAACAAAAGTGCAAGCCTATTACAACAGATGAAAAATGATATTTACCATAATTCATAATGATCATAAAAAATGGACAAGACAATGAAAACAAACAAACAACAGAGATATGGTACATAAAATATTGTGAAAAGTAAGAAGCTAGTGTTCTCCAGTGGTAGATTAGAGACAGAAATGATTTTTACATTATATAATGTGAATATGCTGGAATGCTGAAATAACTGTAACATTACATTAAAAGTAATGCTAAAGACATGGCAGTATGTTAGATTTGTCTCGAAGGTAATTCAATCACGAGATTGATTTATCAATAAGCATATATTTGGAATAACCCACACTATCAATATAGTTAGAAAGGCATTAGCTTATATAAATTGTGTGTTTTTACCTTCAACACTTAACAATCAATACATCCTTTCCGTCTAACAAATAATGAACTATTTTGCTTCTACGAAGAATTTAAACAATATGTAAATTGTGACTCTATCTTGCATTACCGCTTTAAATTTTGACGATACTTGTTTGTCTTTATTTTATACAATTAGCCACAGTAATTCAACATCAAATATGTGACGCACTTATTAATTAATGTGCAGGATACTGTTTGCTTGAATTTCATCATTATGAGCGAATCATGCTGGAATACAATGTATTCAAACTATGCAAATCGTCACGTGAATATCAGGCTCCAGTACGGCGTTATCATTGACTTCGAAATATGTCAACCTAATTGTTATTGATTGATAAATGTTGCGAATGTCCTTAGCAATATTTGGACATTTAACACTTGTCACGAAATTACTACACATATATGATTTTAGAATGAACGTTTCCATTTATAGATGTCGCACATTTATATCAACTTCAATTTAAATTGATTCTGCTTAGACCTTAAAGTACGAATGAAAAATGTATAGATAAAGAAGATTATAACGTCATTTAAAGGAACCCAGGCTACAATTAACATTTATTGTATTCAGGATTACATACATACATACATACATACATACATACATACATACATACATACATACATACATACATACATACATACATACATACATACATACCTTCTTAGCTACCTATCTACCTACCTGCCTGCCTACCTACCAACCTACATACCTACTTACCTACCTACCTACCTACCTACCTACCTACTTACATACTTATATACATACATACACATATATACACAGATACAAACAGACATACAGACAGACCGACATACATACATTTAAACATACATACAGATATACATACCTTCTTACCTACCTATCTATCTACCTGACTACCTACCTACCAACCTACATACTTACCTACCTACCTACCTACATACTAATATACATACACATACATATACAAATATATTCAGACATACATACATACATACATACATACATACATACGTACGTACGTACGTACGTGCGTGTGTGCGTGCCTGCGTGGGTGCGTGCGTACGTACGTACGTACGTACATACATATATACAAACATACATACATACATACATACATACATACATACATACATACATACATACATACATACATACATACATACATACATACATACATACATACATACATACATACATACATACATACATACATACATACATACATACATACATACGGACAGACAGACAGAAAGACAGACAGGCATATAAACATACATACAGACAAACAGGCATATAGACAGGCATGGCTATGCAAATAATACATAAATATGTAGACACACATAAAGAAAAGTATGTATGAAGTGATACAAAAATTAGTGTGTTGGGTAAACTTTGCAGTTCAGCCAATGACAACTCACCATGAATTTTGAGCATCAGTAAATGATAATTACGATTAATAATATTGCATTTTGATACAGTGTTCAGCAACAAACGAAGCAGCAGAGAGGGTGAACCCTACAACGTTTTCAGACAAAATTTTGATTGAAGTCCTAAAACGAGCCTTCCTACGATCTCATTATAACCAAAAAAAATGTCTCAGGGGCAAACCTACAACGTTTTCAGACAAAAAATTGATTGAAATCTTAATGAGCCTTCCCTACGAAATCTCATTTTAACTAAAAAAATGAAAACGGAGACTTTTACGATTTTTTAATCAATTTTGGTCGCAACTTGTTGTCATCCACCCTCTCTGCTGCTTAGTGATTTCATCACTGGGTTAACAAAAAATAATAAATGATTTGATCAAGTCTTTAGGATCTCACAAACAGACTAATCGCTAACACCTCCTCTTGTAGATCAATTAGATTATTGGACTGATCTGTATGTTTGAAATTAATTCTCGTTAACGAATTATTATGGCATCGCATGTAGACAGGATTAACCGGAGACTCAATTATCAAAAATCCTGGAGGAGCTGTTGGTGCAAACGAATAAAGAATATATCCCTGCTGAGCTTGATTTGATTGCTCTAGATTAATCTGATAGCTTCCTTCAATTACATCACATGTTAAATTGAGCGCAATCACTGAGGATATATTCACGTTGAACGGAGCGATATGCCTGCCGCCACCGTCTGGGTCATTATTGTGTTTGAGGATTTTTATTTCCGATGATGTTGTTTTTTTCCATGCATCATGAATTATTTTAAAACCAACATCGATGGCATCACTGAGAGATTTTTGTAGTTCTAGGATATTATATCCTGGTAGTTTGAATGTCGGAATATCCTTCACGGAGATTTTATAGTCTGTTGCAAATCTTGTTCTCGATGTGGGGGTTTTATCACCGAGTATAACTCGAATA
This sequence comes from Unio delphinus, assembly GCA_029339505.1. Lineage (NCBI taxonomy): Eukaryota > Metazoa > Mollusca > Bivalvia > Unionida > Unionidae > Unio > Unio delphinus. The sequence goes on along the minus strand of JAQISU010000079.1, from coordinate 226,583 downwards.
ATTTGTGAATTAAATGTTTCCATGTCATTGATGATTTTGTTACATGTTTCTACAACACTGATAAATTCATCTCGGGTGAGAGAGCCGGATTTAAGAGATATTAACAACAGTGAAAAATCATTATTCATTTCTGTGAAATTTTTAACGACTTTAGGTTCGTTAACAAAAAGATCTCTCTCTATGATATCCTCCTCTCTTCCAGTTGAGTGATATGCGAAATCAAAAAAATCTACATTGGATTGGTAATCTTTATAACTTTTTAATGGATTATCAGGTTTTATTCTGTCTGTGATATAATCAGATTTTTTAGGTTCGGGTGATACAACAACGGTTTCCTGAGGTGGTAATTCAGGCCATCCTAGTACGGTTCTTATCGAGCTGTTATAGATATCTACGACGTATCCTTCTGTGTTTATCTCAATTGCGGATAATAGCGTCGGTTCATGAACCGTTATAGCGATTTTTGACTCTACTCCAGTAATCGATTTTATTCTACGCGCGAATTCATTATTGATTTGTTCAATTTGGTATGACCCTGTTGGTATTGAAACGACGTTCCAGTCTGGAGTCCCGTCGGGTTTATTCTTATTTGCAAACACCAGGGAATTATTCGGTTGTTGACCACCAAATGATTTTGATCTGATATTAGGCCAACTGTGATACACTCGTAGTTTTGCTAGCGCTATCTCCTTCACTGGGACCGGAGAGGGGAAATTCACACTGAATTCTGGATTCGTTGATGTTATTGATATCATGCTTGTTTGTACTGGGTTCGTGTTCTCCACTATTCGTTGAAGTAATTCCTGCGGTGTTGTCATTGTTATTATACTCATGATTTATTTCTAATTTTGGTATCGAGGAATCATAAATACTGACCATCACTGAGAACGCACAACCTGGTAATGTTGATATTATTGAGATCATTTTGTTTTTTGGGTTCGTGTTTTCTGATTCCATCGGTGTTGTCATTGTTATTATACTCATGTTGTCGCTCTAATTTCGATATCGCGGAATCAAAAATACTGACCATCGCTGAGAATTCACTATCTGATATAATTGTATTATCGAGTGACGATGATATCATCAGGGATAACTGCGAATATGCGGTTGATGCAATATGAAATTGAAGTAAGTAATTCTGCAGTTTACTCTGGCTGCATGATGATATCTTTTTTGCTATCCCGGTTGATATACCCCCGATTGTAGCCACCGCAGAAATGCAAATTGGAACTACGACCGGGGCAATCATTGTAACAGATGCTAGTACTATTCCGGCACCAGTGAGAACGCTTGACACCGAGTACACAATAACATCAATTGCGGTGATTCTTCGTCGGTATTTTTTTATTTTTATTTGATACTCCTCAGTGAGGGTTTTGAGTCTATTCTGAAATTCTCTGACCTGATCATAGTGACATTGAGTTGATGAAATCATTTTTATTTTAAAAATACTAGCGTTTTCAATTGTGAAATCCTTTCAATTTATTTACTTAAATCTGCTACGAATTCCACATACCAGGTTGCTGAAACCCCAATCAAATTTTTATCAGTAGCTGTTATAGTGAACTTTTCAGTTGTATCCTTGTCGATGATCGTTGAAATCGTATTATTGACCCCGGATGAACTCGACGATGATATATTAAATTGAGTCAATGGTGTTACTAGTGTTAATCGATAAATACTTTTAACGGTTGCAGTGATATCTAATTTGTTGTTTGTAGGTGTCCACTCAAATGATCCGTGTTGGATTGTGTACACGACGTTGTTGGTTTTCTCATGAGGAATTTTTGTTTTTTCAATGATTGTTATCATCCTCGAAAAATCACCTTTGACGGCTTCGATGAAGTTTTTCGTCTCATCGATGGATTTTTTAATATCAGGGAGTTTTATTTCAATTTTATCTAACGGGGTTCCAATAAATTTATCAATGATATTTCTACGAAATGATGTAAACTGTTTTCCGTTTTCTTCAATTCTAGATTCAAGTGTTGTTAGTACAAACACAGAATTTTTTAACTCATCGTTGAGAGTTTTTAATCGATCTGTAATCGTCGAAACGAGTACACCCGGTTTGAGTTTACCCTGATCGGAAAATAGCGCGATAGTATTCTCGATTGCGTTTTGTTGTTTAACTAAAATATCATCCAGAGAAATATTGCTGGTTTTCAATTTACCCTGATCCGAAAATAACGCTATAGTATTCTCGATTGCGTTTCGTTGTTTAACTAAAATATCATCCAATAACACATCACTGGATTTCAATTTACCCTGTTTGTCTTGAAATACAACTATTTCATTAGGATCAACATTTGTTAAGTTCAACGTCTCAGCTATTTCATCTTTGATTAGTTTTTTTACATCCTTGACAGAATCAGGTGGTGCAGTGTCATCGGGTTTGGGTTTCAAAGATCTCCCCCAAATATCAATCATGTTATTGTAAAACTCTTTCTCTCTCTAAAATCGTTTCGATTTCCAGCGATTACTAGTGTATTCATTAACGACAACATGTGGTGGTTTTCCGCTTGGGTTACTCAAGGAGTTAGAAATAGCGTCAAGGACATTTAATACTTCGCTGCCGCATATTGGTGGGTCAATCATCGTTTGTGTTGGTAGCGTAGAATACCAAGTCTTCATTGGAAGGGTTTTTATATACCGCATAAACTCTTTTGGTGGGGCTAATCCATATGAATCAAAATAGACAATCCCACGTGGATCAATAGCGTATGCAACCCAGTGAGTTCCAGGTCCGGTGCTGTTATCTAAATTAATGATTCCGGTTTCAACGCTGTTTGGTTGATGTGGTAATTGATCTTTCATAAAGACACCTCTGAAGTTTTTAATTGAGAGTTTTTTTAGCAGCATCCATTAAATCAAAATTGGACATAGGAACCATAGGTTCCTGAATTAATAAATCGTTCCTGGTAGTCTTAGACCCTTTCCGCTGTACCACGAATACGGGGTTCCTGGTAGTCTTAGACCCTTTCCCTTTTTTTATATCCTTTCCCAGTTGCCTTCTTTAGTGCCATTCCTGCTGCAGTACCAACGGCTCCTAACGCTGCCGCTGTAGCCACCGCTGGGGCTGCTGCTGCAATCAATGCTGGAATCGCAGCTAACAACGGAAATATACCGCCTGTTTTAATCATATTTTTGATAGCAGCCGCAGAGAGAGTAATCTTAACACCTTTTTTGGCTGCAAGTGCATCATTGAAATGTTTCACCTGACGAGTTGTCAGCGATAGTTTATTTGCACCACCAGTCATTTGGTTGGGTTTCAACGTGATTGTGGTTCCACATTTTTTAGCTGATTCCGATTGCAATTTTTTTAATTGACATGGAGTTAACGCAACACTAATAACACTATATGACATGTTATACATAATAGATTGATTCTAATTCAATGAAAAATCGAGAAAATCAATCAAAGATTTTCCACTGGTGCATCTACCACTCTCATTCTTCCACCAACACCTTCGAGTAGCATTGATTTATCACTGAGAATGACAGCAACCGCTCTATAATTCGGGATAAGGATAGGAGGTACCCCACCAACTGGTGGACCAGTCGGACGGGTTACACGGGCTCTAAAGTGTATATCAACGACACATTGTCTTGTTAAAGCAAGATGTTCAAGTGAAAAGTAATAAATCGGATAGAGGCTTTTAAAATCCAATTGCGATATTTGCAAACCAGTATCCACATTTTGATCACGTGCCATAAATGACAACAGGTTATGATAGACACGTGCAATATGATTCTGACCGTAATCAAGTTGTATATCCTCGGATGGTTCCTGCTGTCCGTTTATTCTCAGCGAGACTTCATTAACACCTAACTGATCAAATATCATATGGCTTCGTTCTTGATTACCAACTCGCGCATTATTCTGTAATGCAATAAATATATGACGTGGAGCTGAAACACCTTGTTTTGATGCCAGGTGCCATGTGAATGTACCATCAACACTGTCTTGTTTAATATCCGTAGTCACTGATAACCAACTCAACAATGATTTTCCTCCTTGGTCCATAAATGATAGTAGTCGCTGTTCTTCTGTGATTGATGGAGTTAATACTGGCATCCACAATGATAGTTTTGTTAAAATGACTTTACCGGGAGCAACCCCAGCATTACGCCAGATTGCATCATCATCAGTACCCTTTCGTACAAGCGCTACTGTGTGTTTAGCTCCATAAATAACTTTTCGGACGTTTCTACAGAATCCAAATATATGATGCAGTGGAATCGCACATGAAAATCGTCGACGCGGCCCATGCAACGTTGCTACACGTGTTGCAAATCCTAAATTGAGATTACCATTAACGCCTCCGAGAATATCAAACGCAGCTCCGGGTCTAGTTCGAAGTTCTGGATTAGCAGCTTCCTGTTGATCGGCTTCTGCATTATCTCTTGCTGTTAACACTTTAATGAATTGAAGGTGATCAGCGTTATCAGAGGTATCCTTTGCAAACATCATGGTGGACCCGCTGATCTTGTATAATCATCAGAATTACTCGCTAACCCTATGATTGTTGTGGCCACATCAACTTCACGGTCAATGGATTCAATTTCTTTTCCATCAATGAGATATCTAGCGCTTTCAAATAACGCCATTATGCCGTTATTAACAAAACCAACTCGGACATTTGCGTTATTGTCATATGGGGTATCAGCTGCAACATTTGTTACAAGTTCTCCTTCTACTTCAATAAATGCCTCACACGGTAGAAAATATTTACTGGTATCATGAACTTGAAGTTCAATTCGCGATCGGAGATCTGGTTGTACTGCGTGATAAGAATAAAATTGAAAATCGCGTACAGAATCATTCTTGCCAATTGGGGCATCCATATCAAATGCTGGATCAGGTGACCTTTTGAACAATTTATTCTATTTATCAGAGTCTAAATCACGATTTTTCATTTCATCGTCGTGTTTTTTTAAAGCCACTTCCTGCTATCCTGTTTGCTATCATGTTATTTTGGTCCCCTTGATTTATCAAGGGAGTCACCATCGACGCTAATTTTTCGTCTACTGCGTTATTTATAATTCTACTAACACTTGCAGGCATTTCCGCTGTAGACGGTAACGGTTTCTTTTTTCGTCTCAATAATGATGTTATTTTATTCTTCGCAGCTGAAAACGCTTTTCCCGCAAGATCTCCAACAGCACCAATACCCTTATCACGTATACATCAATTGCTTTCATTCCTAGTTGTTTAGCCAACGGCATCACTTTTGGAGCCATTCTCGCAAATAACCCTGCAATGGTATTGCCTAAACCATCTCCGTAGTATGCTCTATAAACCGGAAACCGTGAATTAACTAAGTAGACGGGGGTTGGTTTATCATGATTGTAGTGTATGATCATTATTTGAAATCAGAAACAATTTTTCAATTGGAAACGCTAGCGTTTTTATTCAATCCCGGTGATTAATCACTATGATAATCCTCCACTAACTCGCCAATGAAATCTCGATATGTGCTGATATCTATGATACCACCCTGAAATAATCGTCTACAGATATCAGCTGCTTCATTAATTATTTCCGGTGAGTTATTTCCAGCTCGGAAACCTCCTACAAGAACTTCTAATCGTGATATATCATTGATAACACTACCAGGACATGAAATCCTTGGATTCTCACTGGAATCTTGCAATCCGCTTCCGCTATAACCAGTTGCTTCATCCTGTTTTTCCATTTCGTCTAAATCGGCTTTTTGTAAATAATCAAGAGAATCATCATCATCATCAGGTGGTAGTTGTTGTTTTTTAGGTGAAAAAGATATTTTCTTTGCAGGTTGCTGTCGCTTTTGCGGTTTTTGTTTTTCATATTGTTTATACACTGTATCCACCGCATTGATATATTCATTGTATGATGCACTATCTGTCTTAATTTGACTTTTTTTAGTTTTGATTTTGTAGAATATATCAGCCCAATGAGTGAAATTCTTAACATATTTATGATGTTCTGGTTTCAACATTTTTTTTCTGTTTTCATAAGTCATAACAACAAGCGCAGGAATTTCTGATGGATCAGTCTTATCAATTGCTACTAACCCTTCCTCGTTAAATCTCACGCGTAAATCATCTACTGTTCTCTTTGATTCCATTTTTTGTACAGCCTGTTTTGTTTGTTCATTTTTCGCTGCTATTTTTTCGAGTTCACCGATAACAGATTTCCCCGTCTCGGGAACATCTCCCAGTATAGCACGCTCTATCCCCTTCGTTGCTGTTGTTACTGGTTTAAACAATTCTTCAGATCCCGCAGCAAAATCAGTCTGAAGACTCTGTCGTTGTTGTAGTTTATTCCGTACAGAGTCACGAATTGGTACAAATCTCCTGATTTCATCCAGTCGTTCACGAGCCAATCGGGTTGTTAATGCTTCATTGACCATTATTTGAAATCAGAAACAATTTTTCAAATGCAAAACAATTTTCCAATCCCGACCTAACACCATCGGATGGTCATGGAAGTGTTATTTCATCCTATAACGGCTTCGTTCATCGATGGCGAAAGTATCATAATTGTATATAATATTATATAATACTGATAGTTTCGCCATTCTATTTTTGATCAATCCGAACCAGTCATCAATTTTTTATTCACTGATTTCAACAGTTTTAATCAAAAAATGCTAAAAAAAAATTAAAATCTCTATAAGGGACGGTCACAATCAAATAATGATAAATGGTCAATCAAAATTGTTCATTTTCTTGAATTAACGCCCGTAGGTTTCTAACTTTAGAATTAACCTCCTTTTTCAATTCGTATTAGTACCCCAATTCTTTTCGTATTCGTTCTACGATGGTATACAACGGAGCGAACACACTTACGTCACTGGAAAATGCGAGAGAGTCCTTAATAGAATTCTGAATTCTTTTGATGAGCGCATACTTCTTTGGTAGCATATACTTGTTAGTGCTAACTCCGTATTCTATATCTTGAAAATCAGACGTGATTTAATCAGGATTTAACCCATCTGATAGTTCAATATCCCAACTTTTCAATTTTGAAATCTCGGATATGATGCTATTCATGTTTTCAGAATTCATTATTCTATAATAATGATATATTTCTAAATGAAAAATATGACGCATTAGACATAACTAAATTGAATTTTTTGTCTCGTCCTTTTTGAAATAGCCTATCGACAAACCCCCTCTGCAACGAATCGTACTGAGGCTCTACAAATATTGAAATACTTGCCGGCTTCATATATTGGTTTAAATATTTTTTCTTCGTTAGTTGTTGTATTCAAAGATTTTACTGGTCTCGCTTTTTTTGAGCAAATGCCAGTCTCTCCTCTTTTCAAATTCTCACTTTGTGTGATAGCTTGCAGATTTGATAAAGAATTGTTCCTTGGATTAGAATCCTTGTGATCGATAACAAAACCATTTTTGATCAATCCATTGAAACATTCAAATACGAAACGATGATTGTAATATTTCTTCTTTCCAACAGTAAAGAACAAATACCCCATACCATTATCCCACCAACTGGGTTCTTCAGTCTACAGTGTCTTACAACACCATCACTGGATGCTTCATAATTTGTACTCACTGGGTGTGGTCTGAATTCCTGGTTCATTAGTATACTATACTATTTGTCTAATTCATTGACTGATCTATTGCAGTGATTCATTATAAATAAACCTTTCATTTAGACACTTGTTTTTAGTATAGCATGAGGGAGTTCAAGAGATTGCCTTCGAAAAATGCTGATAAGGAGTTTAAGAGATTATTAAAAATCAATCCTAGATTTAATCTCGATAAACCCAAAAACGTAACAAACGTCCAATAGACGGGAACATGAAAGAGTTTAAGAGATTATTGAAAATCAATCCTAGATTTAATCTCGATAAACCCAAAAAACGTCCAAGAGACGGAAACATGAAAGAGTTTAAGAGATTATTAAAAATTAGTCCTAGATTTAATCTCGATAAACCAAAGAAACGTCCAAGAGACGGAAACATGAAAGAGTTTAAGAGATTATTAAAAATTAGTCCTAGATTTAATCTCGATAAACCAAAAAAACGTAACAAAATCAATCCTAGATTTAATCTCGATAAACCCAAAAAACGTCCAAGAGACGGAAACATGAAAGAGTTTAAGAGATTATTGAAAATCAATCCTAGATTTAATCTCGATAAACCAAAAAAAACGTCCAAGAGAGATTACCCCTGGAAAAATGCTCAATTCAATCTCGATATAGTTTCTAATACACCAAAGAATACAATTCTTGATAAAGCCATGATTAGTAAAATCAGAGACTGTTTTAATGAATTCAAGCGTGATGGAGCATCTTATTGTTGGTAAACATTTCGAATTGATGGTGGTGTTAATGCTACCATGAATGATGAAAAAGCAGCAGTGATAATTTCACGTGTTGGGGAAAAAAGACATTTTTTCCGAATCAAATTCATTATCGAAGTCGATGGCAAATGGATTATTAAGGATAAATTTGAACCAATCCTCAAGAATAAAAAAGCTGTCATTGTGAGTAGAGATTCCAAACCAGGGATTCTAACCGGCATTGACAAACCATACTACGAAAGATCTTATCCCGTAACAGCAATGGTTTATGGGATATATCCGTTAAATGATAAACCCGATATCGCAAAACTAGCTCCTATGAAATATTCGTCAGGGCTTAATTGTGTAGCAGAACGAATAATATAACACTTCACAAATGCATCCCGAGGAAATAAACTAACTGATCTGCGACGTAGGAAAATAACCGAGTGGGAACTGACAGTGAAACAGCATGGTGCAAAGATTTCTGATATAGCTAAATTAGAAACATCATTACGATTCCCAATAACCGTTATGACGATAACCGGAGAGGTTTTATACGAACCGAAATATAACAAAAATGGAGCGCCAATACAGATTATTGATCATAACAAACACGCGTGGACACCTGCGGTAACAATATTTCCACGAGAACGAACCGTGAAATATATCCCTAAGGAGTTCGTCGGGGATGTTTTCTATGAAGAGAAATTATTCGATGCTATTCATGCGTTGTGTAAGGATGATCCTGTGTCAGTGTGGTTACTTAGAAGTGATGAAGAATTCGATCAATTTGTAAAACCAAATGGTGAATTATATCGCATTGAAGAATTAGATAACAGAATGAGAAAAATCGCTAGTGATTTTTCACCGGAGAATTCCCATGAAAAACTACTCACGGATAGTTTTACTATTCCATCAGTGGTAGCTCACTTCGCAAGAGAAAAAAACTCATGGCGTCCAACACGAAATGATTTTCTCGAGGATGCTAAATTGAGTTGCGTCGAATTTGGTCATGGAGGACTGTGGAATACGAAATACTCACGTGATGGTATGATTTCAATTGATATATCCGCGTGTTATCCCGGAAGTTTTCTCGGGTATGGGGAATGCGCTGAGTACTTCAAACGATTTGGACACCCCACGCATGAAATGACTCGTGTTGCGATTAATGGACCATTGCCTGATTTTGATTTAACCGGATTCGCTCGTGTGATATCATTTGAATTAGCTACAGGGTTACATCCGTGTAGTTATGTTTGGCTCGGTAGACACCTATCTGAAAAACACTGGATGCCAATAGTGCTATTGAGATATATGATTGATTGTGGTATGCTAATATCGTTGATTGTTTCCGAGGCTATTATATGCTATCGAGCTCAGAAAGAAGTTTGGCTACCACAACCCGATCTAGATAGAATAATCAACGAACTACGAAAACAATTTCCAGATTTCAGTGAAGAAGAAATCATAAATTGGTCTAAGAAGTTATTTGAAATTAAAAAAGAACAAGCAAAAAAACTCGGAAGAAGAATAATCGGTAAATTTACTCAGGGTGGACGATACGACAACGCAAAATACTCTTCGCGGTTGATCATAGATGTCGCTGAATACGATTTTATTGTAGCGGATTTAATGAAACAGGGAAAACTTGTATCCCGTAAGGATGCTTTTCTATCCAATGGTGAGAAATTAGGTACGGTTGTTACCTACTGTGATGGATATAATTCCCAGTACACACATTTGAGAAGTTCAATGCTAGCCTATGCTTCTATTAATCTATTTTCGATGATAAATAGATTTCCTAATACCGCGGTTAGAGTGGCCACTGATTCGATGTATATACACAATAAGTACAAATCAGCTGTAGCGGCATTCACAGATCCCGAAGAAAATTGGGGGCGTTGGCGATTTAAAAAAGAGATGCTACATGAGTATTGTGAATCCGCAGACGTTGCCATGGATGATAAATATCTTTGTTGTAACCGTATTGAAATTCAATCAGAATTTTCTAATGCACCACCGGTATCTGATCCAGTATGTAGATATAAAACAGTTTATTTAAACGGTTGTGGTGGGTCAGGAAAGACAACTCGTGCAATTTAATTATTTCGTCGTGGAAACGCTAGCGTTTCTAACATGATTGTGCTAACACCGACTCACAGACTCGCCAGAGAGATGATACAACGAGGGGTAATTGCTTGCACTTATCACAGTTTTTTTCGATGGAAAGGTGACAAATGGACTCCTGAGCGTATGGGTGATAAATTCATTCCTGAAATCATAATTTGGGATGAAATATGCACAGTGTCATTAGATGTATTAAAAACATTTCTTGAGTGGTTGTTAAACAAAAATACAAAAGTCGTAATGTGCGGGGATCACGGCCAACCACCACCATTTGTCGGTGCATCTCCACAAGAATGGCTAAAGGGTTTTGTAGACTACTATGAAGAAATCACCACTGATTATAGATCACTTGATGAACGATTACGCGAGTTCAAAGCGCTAATTAGATTACAACCGGATAGAATCCAATGCGAAATAGCGCGTGAAGTGATTTCAGAAACCCCAATGAATGATTTCTGGGAAGCGTGGAGACCAAACGATTTGATCATTGCAAGTAGAAAAATAGTCAGGGATACACTTCAGATGAAGTTATTTGAATTGCATAAAGAAAAATTTGCAACGCTTCCAGTACCCCTTTGTTATAGGCCATCGGATACACGAAAACAAAACATTGAAGTTGATATTCCAGGACAGAGTGAAAAACAAATTCTCGTATTAAATGATATTGTGCTGGTTGATATCAATGTCGTTGAAGATGCATTGCGTGCTAATAAATCCCCGTGGACGCTAGGATACGCAGCAACAATACACTCTTCACAGGGATTGACTATATCGAATACAATTGTTTGGATGGTGGATAATCACATCGAATGGTCGAATTTAATCTATCTCGCAGTATCCAGAGTACGAAACATAAATCAACTTCGAAGAGTTGTTTTGGATGATAATGACACAACAATAAGTGATATTGATGTTAGCATCATTAATAAAAAAACTCTCCGGTTACAAACAACAGGACAAAAAAAACAACGAGAATTTGATATTGATGCTGAACTAATAATCACTTTGAAGAAACAACAGAATAATCACTGCGCGAATTGCAATTGTATAATGCGTTGGCAGTATTCGGATAAGGATCCTCGCCAATTCACCGTAGACAGAAAAAATAACAATCTCGGTCATGTCAGAAATAATGTGATGTTGACTTGTCTTGAGTGCAATAGACGCAACGGTGCTAGTTAAGACCATGCGGTGGCAATTGAGTATCCTCGGGAATCACTTGTAGTTGTTGTCGAGTAAAACCCCGCTGAGGGGCAGTTGAATCCAGTTTATAGACTGGAGGTCTACCAGTTGATCGTGTTATACTAGATATCTTATGCGTAGTGACGCTCCAAATAGGATCAGTAGCCCTTTTTCTACCCCCTTCAAGCTCTCCTGGTTCGTATAAGTACCTCACAATGACACTACTACCAAGAATTGGTTCTTTGAAATCTTTTTGTGGTTGTACGGGTATTGAGTTCTTTTTAATCGCGTTGATAGGTTTCATGTTGATTGTTCTAGTAATCTCGTTATTCAGTGCAGTAATCACAGATGGTAATCTTTTAACCCATTCACGGGATCGCTTTTCTTGAATGAATTCTTTTGCGTATTGATATCCAAATAACCGCTCAGCAATCGTCCGATTAAATCGTTCTACAATGGCCTGATCGCGATGTAGCGCAGTATGCCCTCGTCGTATGGTAACATTATGATGTTTCATTGTTGATAACACTACACCCTGAAATTCCTTACCATGATCAACTTGTAACAGATTTGGCCAACGCAGAGGACCTCGTCGATAAATCCTTTCAAATGCAGAAGCGACTTCAGTGGCTGATTTTGTTTTTAACGGTTCTGCTTCTTTGTATCGACTTGCAATATCAACTACGGTTAGCGCGTATTTGTAACCACGATCATGTGGCAGAAATAATAGATCAGCCTGATGAACTTCATTAGGAGCGGTCACATCAAAATGCGAGAATTGAATTTGTTTAGGCGGTGGTAGATAAATTTGCCATAGTGCCTGTTTGGATAACCAATTAGCCGCAGTGGTTTTTTTCACTTTTGCAGCGCTAGCGAGTTTATTGATTGCAGCGTTACCCCTCTAGTATCCCCTCGGAGAATAATAAATTGATTCCATATTATTAATTACCAGCACCTAACATCAATTTACTTTTCATAGCCGATTTTATCAAAAATGAAGACAATTTTTCTTTGAAGGATTTATCAGGAATATCATTTAACGCATGAATTAATTTCACATCTGCTAGATGCCTGTGTTGCAGATTGCTGCTTTTATAAGCAACATCATGAAGGTGACAGGCCTTATCAATGGCGTTGATTGGTTCTTCACCGGGGTTGGGTTGATTTTGATTATTGAGTCTGATATCAAGTCTGGTTCCCGGTCCACAGTAGCTATATCCTGGGAGGTGCTTTTCTCCGGGGTACTTTGCCCATGGGGTTCCAGGGAGCTTTGCCAATTTAACTGCGATATCACCTCCTCGTTTTTTTTTTAAAATCAGATCTCATAGACACAAATCTAAATTTCTTTGTACCACATTGCACGCATTTACCAGAAAGCGCTGATCGGTTATTTTTAGTTGTAATCGTCGTCAAGTTATCTGTGCCAGTACGCGTTTTACACTTCACACAATATAGATCCATAATTTATGTATAGAAATATGGATATAATTGATTTTTCAGCGACTAAAACAAGAGAACCAATTAAGCATCATGCAGCGCTACCAAACTCTATCCGGATGATTATAATCGGGCCATCTGGATCCGGTAAAACGCAATTGTTACTCAATTTAATAATGAGATGGATGAAGTGGGATAAGTTGTATTTAATTGCCCCTAGCGTAGATGATCAACGATGTTATGAAGTGTTAAAGGATTTTAACGAGAATGCATCAGAAATTAAGGGTGAGAACGCCATTGATTTTATAACCGATATCGATGAAGCACCGAGTATTGATGATATTGATGGAGATATTAACAATTTAGTCGTATACGACGATATAATGTTGGATAAACAAAAGAATCCTGCTAGAATATTTTCCCGTGGGCGTCACAAAAACACTGACGTGATATATGTCACTCAACGCTACACTCAGTTCCAAAAGTCATCAGAGATAACTGCAATATTCTTTCTGTATTCAACGGAGTTGATACTCATACTCTTAGAAATATTTGGCAGACATGGTGTTCTGATATGGACTTCAATCAATTTCGAGATTTCTTTAGTCATGCTCAGTCGACTCCGCACGGATTCGCAACAATAAATTTGCATGTTCCTCGGACACGATATCGTATCGGACTGGATCAAATATTCGGTTAAAATCATTTATTATTTTTTGTTAACCCGGTGATGAAATCACTAAGCAGCAGAGAGGGTGGATGACAACAAGTTGCGACCAAAATTGATTAAAAAATCGTAAAAGTCTCCGTTTTCATTTTTTTAGTTAAAATGAGATTTCGTAGGGAAGGCTCATTAAGATTTCAATCAATTTTTTGTCTGAAAACGTTGTAGGTTTGCCCCTGAGACATTTTTTTTGCTTAAAATGAGATCGTAGGAAGGCTCGTTTTAGGATTTCAATCAAAATTTTGTCTAAAAACGTTGTAGGGTTCACCCTCTCTGCTGCTAACGAGGTGTACTTACATAATGCGTAAGCATTTTCTCAATTTATTCCGTAGGTACGCGTTTTTCGATTGTTCAAATTAGCATGGTATGCTGATCAAGAAATCTGGACTAACTACAATCGGATTATGTAAATATGGTAAAAGCAGTCAGTATTTGGACTCAACTGATTAATGAAAAACGTGTAAGAAATGTTTCCATTTTTCCAAAAACAACGAAAACTGTAGCAGTTTCTTTCTTCTCATGATCTGTGACAATTGACGCTTCTTGTCTAGTGTTGCGTTGTATCATTTATATGTTTGACCTTTCTGAGAATAGTACATTGGTCAATTAACAAACATGACTATCAGTATTTTCATTAACATAATGAACAAATAATATGAATTTTGACTTAATTTGCCATGATACTTTTGCGCAAAGAGCTGCATCCTTAATATATGAAGTTCGTGTTTCATAAGTACATACCATCCTGACCTTGCTCAACTTTTAAAGCGATATATCAGTTTTACCTAAAAATATGAGAAACAATTAAGTAATAAAAAGGACAGAGATTTCAAGGTAAATTTCCAATGTTTTGGTTGAATATGAAACGTATTTTGGACAAGGTTAAGACGATAATACAATTGTTTATAGCATATAATTGAATACAAATAAAAAATCTAACAAACCGTGCACATAGGTCTAGATACTTTGAACATACAATGCAGGCGAGAGAAGTACAATACATTTTTACTACAAATGAAGTTTGAAAAATGTGCAAAATGGTTTACAAATTGTATTTAATAAAAAAAGATCGCACCATATGATACTTATTTTTAACAAAAAACCAATTCTATTTATTGCAAATGGAAAACGATATTTACTATAATAATTAATGGTGAACTAAACTAAACTTTTTTAAAAAATTAAAAAAATGGACAAGAAAATAAGAACATAGAAATAACAAACATATATATGACTAATACAAAAAAGTAACATACCAGTGTACTTTGATGGCAGGGTGGAGACAGGGATAATTATCAAATGACATAATGTGCATGTGCTGGAATTCTTAAAAGTTATGCTAAAGACATTCCAGCTGCTAAATTTTGTTTAGAAGGTAATTATGTCACGAGATGCCTTGATCATTAAGCATGTATTTGGAAAAAAGAACAATGACTATGGTCAAAAAAGGTATTAACATTTCTAAAATGTTATACCTCGATACTTGACTATCAAAAGTTCCTATCAAAATATAAATTAAGGATCTATTTAAAAACATTCTAGATAAACTAGACCTCTACTGGATCTAGAACCACTATTAGCATTTCCTTAAATCACTATTACCAAATGGCACGTCTCCTTCTGGAACTTTACACATGACAAGATGTAAATATGTCTTATAATTAGAAAGATATGATATTATACGTATAACATAAAATGTAGTAAACAAAATTACCGGTATTTCATGAAACATTTCCAATGTGTTGGTAGAATTTGTAATTGATTTTGGACCATGTCAAGTCCACAATAAATTATGCAGAACATATAATGAATGAAACGTTAAGAAACAGTGCAAAACAACCTCTCTCTCTCTCTTTCTCTCTCTCTCTCTCTCTCACTATATATATATATATATATATATATATATATATATATATATATATATATATATATATATATATATATATATATATATATATATATATATATATATATATATATATATATATATATATATATATATATATATGTGAATTTTACTTCACAAAAATAGTAATATTAATTATTTTCAAGCGTAAGCTTGGAATCGAAACGTAGTAAGAGTTAATGGGATAAAATATGACTTACTAAATGACTACACAAATTCAAATTATGGTTAGCAGGCACGATATAGAAGAAAAGGCAAAGTGATAGAACAGTAAACTTAAATTGTCCTGCAACAAATTCAGTCCTATACTGCAAAGATTATACATGACACTACAACACAAACGTTTAGACCACTAAGGTTATTGTACGTTCAACACAGTACAAAGTCTGATGGTTCACTATTCGAACTCGTTTTTATGGTGTATATAGGCTTCAACTAACGGGTCTTTCAGTCTTACAGGATTTTCTTAACAATTTACACACTGATAAATCACAAAGGCAAATCAATAAAATATTTGAACTGATAAACCTTTCCTATCAGAGAATGACTTGAAGTGACGATTTTACTCTCGCCCAGCCGAAGTTTAATATTATCACAAGTCGTTTTTTCCTTTTTTGCCAACCAATCAAATGAAAAAAAATTTCCCAAATTTAGTTTTGGTGCTTATATAGGCATTTAATGGAGTGCATAAGTTATTTCACTATAAAGATGTTCTATTAAACAACTGTAGAGTCGGCACTTCGGTAGTTGTCTCTTCTACCTTCTTCGCTGCAGTGTAGTATATGGCTAAACTAACGCTCAATGCAAACAGGTGTTATATTCAGTCATTTAGAGAGAAACATCAAGGTATTGTTGGCTGTTGAATTTCAAGATTAATGGGACATTGTTTATTTCGAAATGGTATATACAAATCCCGTTTCTTGTATACATATAGAAAATATTGAAAATAAACCTGTGTAATTTAGGGTCGATCTGATCGGAATTTGTTTCGATGTAAGACACTGTTCAAAAGATTGCTAATCAAATGCAAGGTGCATAAAAATAAATTTACATTGTTTTGGAGAGAGCAATAAACGTATATAAATTTATAAATATAAATATATATATATATATATATATATATATATATATATATATATATAAATATATATATATATATATATATATATATATATATATATATATATATATATATATATATATATATATATAGTGATTGCTGCCGTATTAAAGTCTTTCTTTTATGCTTTTTGTGAGCACGAAACTATGGGTGACTAACACAAGTTGACTTCAAAGACGAAAGTCAAGTTGAAACTCTTCCTCACGTGTCGTACGCTGTACAGTCTATATCATTGTTTTGTAAGTATTTAGGTCTGCATCGAACTTTAATTCAAAAGGACGTGTGGCTGGTGAGACCGATATTCTTATGATATTTCGTCATATTGTACATAATCGTATTCATCATTATTTTCTGATTCAAGAGTTTCACATGACGATGATGAATTAGGATGTATCATAACTTTGCTCACAGTTGCCTGTGCAAAATATTTACTTCGTTTGCATGATCGTTTGCCATTTACTGTGACGTTGTCCTGGCTTTGCGCATGCGTGAAATCAAACAGGGCATGTGAAATATTGTTTTCTCTTAAAATCATTGTATTTCCGTTAATTGCATGTCTTATCTCTGTGTTATTGAACATGCTACAAGAACTGTTGGCGATGTTTTGTCTTCCATTCCTGTGTGTCAGATGACTACTCGTGGTCTTTGATACTGATAGGTATGAATGATAAGACGTTGTGTATTAGCATATATTTACAACTATCAAATGAATTCTCATCTACGTTTTATAAATTAATTAATTCACTGGTCGATTAAGTTCTCCCCCATGTTTCAACGCGTGCAAGTTCCTGATAAACAACCGACCAATCTGCTACAAACATGGTTTCATAGTGTGTGTTGCTGTTATGTAGCTGCGATATCTATGCATTTTACCTGATATCTATCATACACAGATAAATAGAGACGTATATATTTAACGTGATTATTACATATAATATAATATATAATTCAGACGCTTGTTCAAGTAATGCAGGCTACATTTACATGCACAAATATGTCTTGGTGTTTTGTTATTTATTTAAAATAAATTATATTTTGCAGATGTAAAATGAGACATGTTTACTAATTTTAATTAAAATAGTCCGTCAATTGCAATTCTTGTCTTAGTCTATCCCACAAACCGTCTGGAAGAAATTGTGGATATGATGTTAGGGTACCGGTTTGGAGATGACAACCTATCGAGACCAGAAAAGATTCGGTATTCTAAAATTGAATATTCCACTCTACTATAGCTATTAAATTACAGTTATTCATTTATATTCATTCCATCAAAAAGCTTCACACAATGTGACGACTAGCATCGCTATAGGCTTAGACACATATTTTAACATTTAATTGGGTATCATGGATCCTCTCTTATATCTATATATTAAAAGGAAAATACGTCATTATCTGGTTATAGGACTATTTGATCATACTGGTCCTCTTTAGAAGCATCCGCAAAGTATTTGCAATCAGGCCAGCGGTCAGAAGTAAGAACACCACTACAGAGACGAAAATCCATTCTATCATGTCTGTAATAGAATAAATGAGTTCTGGTGTTAAAACAGCAATACAGATGGATACATAATATTTATACAAAAATGTCATCGATCTACCAAAAACAATGATAGATTAATAGGTAGCATAAATACTGTATTATTAAACAAAATGTATCCATTTGATCCCAATCTAAACAATACAAATGTAATCTGCATATGGCTGAAAACATCACATTATAGGATGAAAAGAAGGAATGCATATCAAATAAAACTTACAGTCTGGTTTTAGTTTCATGACTGTCAACATGACTTGAAATGTATGTATTTATTTGAAAACTATAACTTTATAAATTAATCAAGCCTGTTACTTGCATCTGTCTTTCAGTACTTACAATTTTCTTTCCCCGGAGTTCAAGATGTTAGGGGCAGATGATGAGATAACATTTATTGGTGTACTTTTTGGACTTGTGTGTTGATGCCTTCTATAAAAAAGGAAATATAATATGAAGGTGTAATTCAGATTAATTCATTAATAGTCTTAAATCAAAATATTGTCACATTTTCTTTTGTGCACATACGTGTTGTTAAAATGTCTTTTTTCCTTTCAAGAATTCAATGTCAGTTTATCTATGAAGACGTATTAGGTGTGCAAATACCTGTGGAAAACAATGTCCACTAAATTCAATGGGAAACAATAAAAATATCTAGATAATTTAATTATTTTATCTAGATAGTGCAAATATGTCGTAGCTGAAATTAACAATTTAGATTTGTACAATAAAATATTATAAAGATATATCCTGCATATTAATAACATTTAATTCCAGGTGAACGATTCATTTACATTGCATGTTGCTTTGTTCTACGTCATTACCGAAAAGAAACTACTAAACGCTTATTTACTTTTTAAGAAAATTGATTTTAATATTTTTTATCAGACTTTGATCAATCAAGGATACATTTGATGTATATGATTAGTTAAATTGTAAATCATCCTAAAATAAAATAACGAACCGAAACTGATTGAATCCAGTCTTGGGGTATACTTTCCCAGTCATGTCATAAGGATAACACATTTTACTGAAATTTAGTTTTTTTTATATTTAATCCTAGTTTATTCAAACCATCTGAAGGAAACTATGAAAGGAAACTGAATAACAAGTTAACTTGTTGATAGACTAAATGTAAACTTCATGTTGGTTTTGTTAAAATGTTTCAAAACACCTCTTAAGTAGACTCCATTATTGGGGTAAAATGTTCAAATAGCAAGCTGATAATTGGGGTCCATATTTAAATTCAATAAATTAGAGGCAATGCTCCGCACAAACTAAAGCACAATCAATGATTTCACCTATCATACTTCAATCAAAATGACTGGTGAAAGCGCACATACTACTCGAGAATGTCTCAGACAAAATCCTGTGAAGATAGGTGCAAATAATTGCAAAGTGTCATAGTAATGCTCCAAATGGTTATACATTAGTTATCGTATTTCTTTTTAAAATACATGTGCAAATATATATATATATATAAATATATATATATATATATATATATATATATATATATATATATATATATATATATATATATATATATATATATATATATATATATATATATATATATATACATATCTATATATATATAAAGAGAGAGAGAGATAGATATATTGTCCGCTATGTGAGAAATCAAACTGAAAAATATATACTGCGATACATTATTTGTGTATGGATATAAGCCAGATGAATTGGTGCAATTTAGGTACAATACCTGTGTTCATATGTATCAAATCATGGCTATGTACATAAGGAAATGTCATATAACTACATTTTCAAATATATGCCGGTAGAGATTAGCATGGCTAGCTAAAATGATTTCTGCAAAAGGAACATTTTAGTTGTGCACACTCCTCGCTCTTTCTCTCGAGTTACTGGGTAAGATTTCTGAAATTAATGATATATGACACTATAATGTCCCTCCCTGGTTTCGATTTAATTAATTGTTTTCAAATAATTTCTTTATATTATAGAAACTGAATTTTAACATCCTTCCTCTTGCTAAATTTGGAACGAAAAGGTTACTTGTTGGACCTGAAATGTGCATTCAACCTCAAACTGCCATTGTAATTCTCAATCAGTTGAATTTAGTGTGCCTTATGTCACCTTAAATGAAATTATTAGACTTTGTTTTGATAGAACAAACTTAATAGGTTGTTTTCTAATACAGAATGATATGAAATTAATAATATTAAAACCTAGGAAATAACCTGTATACAACGCATCAAAATTAGATCTTTTTAAATCAAAATATTGTTGAAAAAATACTTTTGCAAAATTTTAACTTTTTCAAAACATTTTATGTCATTTATTGACCAGCATAGTATAAGTGTCGTCGTAGTTTACCAGTGGAACACATATAAACATCGTATCATTGGTTTAAAATGACAGTCAACGAAGAGTCACCTACTAAGAATGCATCACATGGAACAGCACACTAAATCTTTGCATGCCGCGGAAAGTATTAACAGTAGAATACCTTTCTAATCCAAGGTAGATAAATATAGGGTAAACACGTCTGAAATGCT
This sequence comes from Unio delphinus, assembly GCA_029339505.1. NCBI lineage: Eukaryota > Metazoa > Mollusca > Bivalvia > Unionida > Unionidae > Unio > Unio delphinus. The sequence continues at coordinate 205,724 of JAQISU010000079.1, read as the reverse complement.
TAGACCATCGGATATTTTCATTTGGTATTTAACCAGCTCGAATTAATAATCTACATAATAAGTGAAATTATATGCAAATTTTTCTATCAGACAGTATTTGCCGTTTTTGATTGGGGAGGAAATGTTTACCTTCAAACTCCAAAAGTACGGAATCCATCAGGATATTCATGTCGCCCCAGGCAACATACATGCCCATGTCTGTGAATGTTACGTTTCGAATGGTGAAAGAGAAAATGTTTCCTTTTAATACACAACCTTCTATTCGATCACGATACAGTCCTCCTTCCTCTGTATAGTTTTCACTTGCAACATCGTATTTTAAAACAAAATGATGTTGTTTACTTATCATCATCTCAGTTTTGATCGAAATTACGTTCGTCATATTACACGTGAAATAAACGTTAATAGGTTCATTGTTTTGTCCAAGAAGTCGTTCGCCTACAAAATATTCAAAGTCAATATCTGTCAAAACTTGTATACATTATTATGTTTATTGAACTTTACCATTCTCTATCTGCAATGACTGACTGAATACTCATCATTATCATATATTGTAGTGTTGCTTTCAAATATATTATTCTTTTCCTAAACAATATTGAGTTCGAAATCAACTAATTAACTCATATGTGGTCCATTGCCAACAAAATTGCACCAAAAAACACCCATTAATTTGACTAAACGCTTGAATATATACGAAAGCTAAATATAAATTACATAGATGAAACAAAGAAGGTTTCAATGGAAAGCTAACTCAATATTAATTGATATAACAAACCAAATCAATAACTAATACATCAAATGTAGTTAGCTAGAAAGCAATATAACATGATTGTTTTAAAAAAATACATTATGCGTAACCGTTCACTAACTATACATATATACAAGGAGCAATTTGATTGAACTAAACAATTAAGATCGTTTAATGTTAACAAAGGGTAATTGCAAACTACCGTGTAACGTAATCTTCTGAAACCATACTCCCTAGCTAGTTATAATCGGAATATACATGGCCTATCAACAGTTTGGGTGCGTTTATGATGAGTTTACATGCAATATTTTAAATTAACTTACGTGGAACAATAATACTTTTGCATCCTTTCTCCACAGAATGTTCGATGACTGTATAATTTCCACTGTCAATAAAACTGACATTTAATATAATAAAACTGAGACCGTCTTTGTTCAGTTTGACCCTCTGTATTCGGCCAGCATAATTTGTGTTAATATCAGTTTGATTCTTCATTGGTGTATACAACATCACATTACTGATATGTTGTTTACTGGTGTAACCAGAAAAATATATTTCTAAAATATTCTTTTCGTTTATATCAAGTTGATGAAAGTGAAAAATTACATTGTCGCCTGGAATGTAATTCTTCTGTTTCCAAGCTGCAAAAGAATCACAGGTTGTAATATGCCGAAAATGTGATAATGGTATTTTTGTTCTTGATAATATTAATTGACATAAGCCGTCAGTTCCAGTGCGGTAGATCTATCTATATGTGTATGTATATATATAGACTGAACTGTAGTATGTGCTTGAATGCTGCTAAGATAAGTATACATATGTTAGTTTATATTTATATGCTAAATGTATATATTTTTTCCGAAGAAGTATTTAGTTGGTTCGGTAATATTTAAGCAGCTAACACTTTGTGCGCGGAAGATCATTTTGTAAAACTATTTCGATTTCATTTAACCTTTGCTTTCATAATTATTCGTCTTTGATTAAGGTAAGATTAACGTCAACATATTTAATTGAATATCACAATGCACGTTTTATGCAAAAAATATTAAAAACAATACGTTCTCAATTAGAGGTGTGAAAAATGCCAGATGAGACTATTTGGAGTTCGCATGGTTGATTCACGTATGACTTTATATGCCTCGTTTCTTCTTATTTATTATTCTTGCTCATTTTTCACTTATAAATCCTACCACGTTTTCTATAGCTTACCTGTTGCAAGAACTGTTACAAACAGCATAAAGAAGACGTATATCGTTGTAAACATATCCATGATTTTACACTTAGCGAAGACTCTGCAATATTCAGACAATATATATATATATATATATATATATATATATATATATATATATATATATATATATATATATACATATATATATATATATGTGTGTGTGTGTGCGTGTGTGTGCGTGTGTGTGTGTTCCCCGATGGCAAAAAAATATACAGAGATACAGATGGACGAATGGATGTGCTTATGTGTCAATAGAACAAGCGCAAAACACCGCCGAATCAAGCACTGAGAGAAATCACTAATATTCAACAAAAATGAAGCTTACAAGATTCCGATGTTCACTAAAGATACTGCTCTAAATTTAACAATCCAACACATGTAATAAATTGATACGCCATGTCTCTTAGGCTGTTCTAAGGCAACAGATACTGAGAGGAAGCGAAAACTATTATCTTCAATACACAATGGATGACATATAAAAAGTAGTCCATTTTTAGCACGTTTAAAATCCAACACAATATAATTGTGGTGCGGAATACAATGTGTTGCTTATATCATGAACTATATGTAATTTATTTCCGCCTTGTTCTGCCGTGCTTGATTGTTATATAATATGTGTTATCGACCCTTAAAGCAAATAATCCTTAAGTTTTACGTTTTATAAAATAACCATCTCGACATTAACAGATGATTGATATGTGTTCATCACGTTTTACTTTCTTCTGAATCTTCTTATTATAACTATTTCTTTTCTCTCAATTGCAGAGGTGGAACAAAATATTATAAAATACTAATTTAGAATTTTCATTCATTGTGTTACAAATATCTGTATCATAGCCCAAGGAATAAGACATGAACAGTTGCTGTAGTTGTTAAAGTTTCCAGAAGTGATATGTTTGTGCCTTCTGTGAAAAAGAAAATGCATCAAAGCAGTACCAAGGAATGGTTGAGATGAAGGTATACTCTGAAAGCAATGAGGGTGATCAATATGCCTTATGAATAATGTCCATGCTCTATATTTCATCAAATATTTTAATACGCATTCTTTTCCTTAGATTTATTTCAGACATCCTATTACTTTGTTTGGAAATATAAGGCTCATTTTAAATGAAGATTAATTATGAAATATGATGTAAATTACGATATCTCATAACAAAAAACATTTATGAGTTGTATCATAATGTACTTATAACGTTTTCTATACATTTTATATTATGAGCAAGAAACATTTTACTTGAAACTAGAGCAGACACAATGCTTCTTAAATAGTTTGCCTGTAGTCGGTACTAAGTGTGTATTTAGTCGACCAATTTTTCAATGATACAAGTCTTTGTCGGCGCAGCAAGCGCTGATAAAAAAAATCCAGAATTCTATTCGAGACTCTCTAGCATTTTGTAGTGACGTATATACTTACGTTATTTACTGTCGTGGAAGGAATACGAAAAGAATAGGGCCGGGATTATGCATTGAAAAAGGAGGTTAATTCGAAGATTATAAATATACGGGCGTTAATTCAAGAAAAGGAAAAGAACCAGCTGGATACAACTAACGATTTGACAGTATAACACGTTAGTAAAATTCTCGCACTGTTGCAAATACAATGGAAGGTATATTTGATCAAACAACACGAAAATAAATTAACTGAAAAATATTTTAGTGAGTGGTATTTTTTTTTACTTGTCTGTCTGAGTCGGGTTAAACGTAGAATCACTACATTATAAATTAATTAGAAATTGCTTTACTGTTTCAATAATGGTAAACGAAGCATTAACTACAAGACTAACGAGAGAGAGAATGTCTTTAATTAAGAAATTCTTACCAATTCGCGACTCTGTCAGAAGTAAATTACAAGCCAGACAGAGTCTTCAGACCGATTTTTCTGAGGGATCTGAAGATTTGTTTAGACCAATTACCAAAGCAACGAAAGTGGTAGAGCGAGCTATATGGGGAGATAACCCCGAGACGGGGTAAAAAAGAAAAGAAAAACCTCTTATTGGTGAACTTGAAAAAATAGTAACGGAAACTGAAAAAATAGCACGAAGATCCAAACAAACAAAAAAATCTTTAAAAACACTTCCTGGTGATATAATAACTGCTGCAAGACAAAGAGAACAACAAGAAGAGCAACTTCGAGAAGAAATAGAACGATTAGGTGGTATTGATATTAGATCTCCACCGCCTGAACGACTTGAACAAGAAGTTAGCGCGTAACCTGAACCACTTGAAGAACAACATAGCGCTGTTGCAATAGAAGAATATTCACCTGAAAAGATATTTACTGATAATGCGTTAACTGAAATTAGAGGAATCAATTCAGACCCTGAATTAGTTAAATTTACTAAAGACAATTTTAAAAAAATATAAGAAATAATTATTTAAAAGACGACAAATCTAGAAAATTTATAAAACACATAGACAATTAGGCGAATAAAGTGTTTTTAGCAAACCGCGGTAAAACTAGAATCATAAAAGAAATAAGTCCTAATTTTAATATTTTTCTAGCTTCAGTAAAGAGTGGCCCACTACCAACAGGGTATACAGCAGACCCAATCCCAGGTGAAATACGAATAATGGCAGCACCTGATTCTGAAAAAGGTGCAACTGGTATAACTAAAAAATCAACCGGGAAGGGATATTCTAGTAACCCAAGAGGGATTTCAGGTAGTGGTCTTATTCAATGTCCTGGTAATATTCTCAGCGATATAGCAGGATTAGAAGTTCTAATCGGAGGAAAACGAGCTGGAAATAACTCACCGGAAATAATTAATGAAGCAGCTGATATCAGCATGCGGTTATTTCAGGGTGGCATCATGGATATCAAAACATTTCGATATTTCATTGACGAGTTAGTGGAAAATCCTACGGATGGTTACCACAGCGACTAAGTCATCGCATTAGATAAATATCATTTAAAATAAGATGATCATACACTACAACCATGACAAACCAACCAGCGCCTATGTAATAAACTCACGATTTCCAGTTTATAAAGCATACTATGGTGATGGTCTCGGTAATACAATTGCAGGGTTATTTGCAAAAATAGCTCCAAAAGTGGCGCCGCTAGCAAAACAGTTATCGATGAAAGCCATTGATGCTATTCGTGATAAGGGTATTAGCGCTGTTGGAGATGCTGCATGAAAATCGTTTTCAGCCGCGAAGGATAAACTAATAGCGCTAGTTCGACAGAAAAGGAAACCGGGACCACTACCGTCTACAACAGTGATGCCTGCGCGGGTTAGTAAAATAATAAATAACGCAGAGGATCAGAAACTAGCGTCGCTGATAACTCCGTCATACACCAACGACCAAAGCAACATCGCAAATATGATAGCAGGAAGTGGCTTAAAAAAACAATGACGACGTCGACGATGATGATTTAGACGCTAATAAATATAATACAATGTTCAAACGGACATCTGATCTAGCGTTTGATATGGAAGCTCCAGTGCTTCAAGATGATTCTGTACGCGATTATCAATATTATGCCTATCATGCAATAGACTCAAATAGTCGATCAAGAATTGAACTTCAAGTTCATGATACCAGTAAATACTTTTTGCCTTGTGAAGCCTTTATCGAAGTAGAAGGAGAACTTGTAACAGCTGCTAATACTACCGCTGTAACAGCACCGTATCCAGCTGATACTCAAGTCGGGTTTGTCAATAATAGTATCATGGCGCTATTTGATAGTGCAAGATATCTCATCGATGGAAAAGAAATCGTGTCAATAGAACGTGATGTTGATGTAGCCACAACAATAATAGGGTAAGCAAGATATTCTGATGATTATACAAGATCGGCGGGTCCTTTTATGATGTTTGCAATGGATAATACAAATACCGCTGAAAAAAAATCAATTTATTATAAGACAACCAAGAAATCAGGCTAATACTGCCAATGTTGATGCTGATAATATGATTATAAATACTAATCATAATTTCAATCTAGGTGCTGCAACACGTATGTCAATGTTGAAAGGAGGGCGTAGATCATTTTCATGCGCGATTCCACTACATAATATATTTGGATTCTGCAGAAATGTTCGAAAAGTTATCTATGGAGCAAAGCATACAGTAGCACTCATGCGAAAAGGTACTGACAATGACGCAATTTGGAGGATTTCAGCAGATGTTGCAAATCCAAATGTTTATGCTGGTACAGTCAATTTAACAAAACTATCATTGAATATGCCAGTAATGACTCCATCAATCACCGCAGAAGAACGATTACTATCATTTATAGATCAAGGAGGAAACTCATTACTAAGTTGGCTAACGGTAAGTACAGATGTTAAACAATCAAATATTAATTGGTTATTTACGTGGAACCTAGCATCAAAACAAGGTGTTGCTGCGCAACGTCATATATTTATTGCGTTACAGGATAACGCACCAGTTGGCAATCAAATCTTCAGCCATATGATATTTGATCAATCAGGTATTAAAGACGTCTCACTGAAAATAAACGGCCAGCAGGAAACATCTGAGGATATACAACTTAGTTACAGTAAAAATCATATTGCCCGCGTGTATCATCGATTGTTGTCATATATGGCACGCGATCAAAATGTCGATACTGGTCTGCAAATATCACAATTGGAGTTTAAGAATTTATATCCGATCTACTACTTTTCGTTGGAACATCTTGATTTAACAAGACAATAAATTTTAGAGCTAATGTGATTCGTGGTGCTATTGATAATTATAGAGCAGTTGCTGTCATTCTTAGCGACAAATCAATGCTACTCGAAGGTGTTGGTGGAAGAATGAGAGTGATAGATGCGCCAGTGGAAAACATTTAACAATTAGATCAATCTGTTATTGTATAATGAAATACAGTTATATTATTGTTGCGTTAACCACCGGTCAACTCAAGAAATTGAATCGGAATCAGATAAAAAATGTGGAACTACAATAACACTGAATCCCAATCAAATGACTAGCGGGGCGAATAAATTGTCGCTGACAACTCGTCAAGGAAAACACTTCAATGATGCTTTCAAAGATAACACAAGTGTACGGATCACTCTCTCTGCAGCCGCGATTAAAAATATGATAAAATCAGGTGGTTTAGTTCCGCTGTTAGCTGAGATTCAGGCTTTGATTGCGGCAGCGGCTCCAGCGGTGGCTAAAGCGGCGGCGTTAGGAGCCGTTGGAACCGCGGCAGGGATGGCACTAAAGAAAGCAACTGGGAGCGGGTATAAAAAAAGAAATGAAAGGGTCTAAGACTACCAGGAACCCCGTATTCATGGTACAGCGGAAAAGGTCTGAGAATCCCAGGAACAGTTTACTAGTTGAGGAATCTTTGATTCCTATGTCAAATTTTGATTTACTCGATGCTGCTAAAAAACCCGCGATTTAAAATTTCAGAGGTGTCTTTATGAAAAATCAGTTACCGGCACAACCAAACAGCGTTGAAACCGGTATCATTAATCTCAATAATAGCACCGGACATGGAACTCACTGGGTTGCATTCGCGATTGATCCACGTGCAATTGTTTATTTCGATTCATATGGATTAGCACCACCGAAGGAATTTATGCGTTATATAAACCGCTTAAAGACTTTTCATGAAATAAAGACTTGGTATTCTACGCTACCAACACAACAAATGAATGATCCACCAATATGTGGCAACGAAGTATTGAATGTCCTTGACGCTATTTCAACATCTGGAAAACCACCACATGTTGTCGTAAATGAATATACTAGTATTCACGTTTTAGAGAGAGATTATATACAATAACGTGATTGATATTTGGGGGAGATTTTTATCAGCACTGAAGAAACCAACCACAGAAATATCTACAACCGGTGATATAAAAAAGAATAATCACAGATGAAATAGCTGAGACGTTGAACTTAGCAAGTGTTGATCCTAATGAAGTAGTTATATTTCAAGATCGTCAGGGTAAATTGAAAACTAGTAATTTTTCCGTGGATGATATTTTAATTAAACAACGAGACGCAACCGAGAACACCGTTGCGCTATTTTCCGGTCAGGGTAAACTCAAACCCGGCGTACTCGTTTTGACGATTACAGATAAATTAAAAACTCTCAACGACGAGTTAAACTTCATACAATTTTTTTTTTTGTGATCCAGCGACAACATCACCGAATTTATCATTAATAGAAACCTCTATGGACAATATAAAGACTGTCAATGACGAATTAAAATCAATAATGGCTTTCTTCGGCGAACCAGCGGTAAAATCACCGAAGCTCACAGAAATAAAAAATTCTATGTTGGAACTAGCAACACTTCAAAGCAAATATGCAGATCACGTTGAAAAGTTTACATCATTTCGTAAAAATCTCATCGAGAAATTTTTTCCAACCGCGTTGGATAAACTCGACATGAAACTTCCTGATATTAAAAAATCCATCGATGAGACAAAAATCTTTATCGAAGCAATCAAATTTGATTTTCAGAGGATGATAACAATCATTGAAAAAACAAAAATTCCTCATGAGAAAACCAACAACGTAGTATACACGATTCAATACCGATCATTTGCGTGGACACCCACACACAACAAATTAGATAGCACTGCAACCGTCAAAGGTATTTATCGATTAACACTAGTAGCACCGACTCAATTTAATATATCATCATCAAGTTCATCTGAGGTCAACAATACGATATCAACGATCATCGACAAGGATACAACCGAACAATTCACGAGAGCATCCACTGATAATAATTTAGCTAGTGTTTCAGTAACATGGTATGTGGAATTCGTAGCGGATTTGAGTAAACAACTAAATTGAAATCGTAAGCTGATTTGGAAATAAAATGTCGTCATCAACGGTACCTTCAGTATCTCAATATCGCTATGATCAGGCCAGAGAGTTTCAGACTAAACAAAACCTCTCACTGAGGAGTATCAAACAAAAATAAAAAAATAGCAGCGAAGAATCACCGCAGTTGATGTTACCATGAACTCTGTGAGTGGTGTAATTACCGGAGCTGGAATTATACTCTCCTCGGTGACAATGATTGCTCCGATAGCTGTTCCAATTTGTATATCCGCTGCGACAACAATCGCTGAAGTTATTTCGATAATAACAAAAAAAAATATCATCATGCAGACAGAGTAAACTGCAAGACTACATAATTAAATTTCATGTTGTATCAACCACGTACTCGCAATTATCTTCGATGATATCGGCGTCGCTTGATGATACATTTATATCAGATAGTGAGTTCTCAGCGATGGTAAGTATTTATGATTCCGCGATGTCAAAATTAGAAATACAACATGAACATAATAACAATGACAACACCGCAAGATTGACTTCAACGAATAGTAGAGAACACAAACCCAGTACAAACCAGCATGATCTCAATAACATCAATCAATCCAGAATTCAGTGTGAATTTCCCTATTCCGATTCCCGTGAAGCAGATAGCGCTAGCAAAACTACGGGTGTATCACAGTATGCCTAATATTAGGTCGGTAGCATTTGGCGGTCAACAACCGAATAATTATTTGCGAATAAGAATCGCAAAGATGTAACTCCAGACTGGAACGTTGTTTCGCTACCATCTGGGTCATACCAAATCGAACAAATCAATACTGAATTCCAGCGTAGAATAAAATCAATTACTGGAGCACAATCGAAAATCGCTATAACGGTTCATGAACCAACACTATCATCTGCCATTGAGATAAACTCACCTAGTTATGTCGTAGATATCTATCAGAGCTCAATCAGAACAATACTGGAATGGCCTGAAATCCCACCTTGACAAGTTAACATACCACCTGAACCACAAAAATTAGATTAAGTTACTGACAGTATAAAATCCGATAATCCAGTTAAAAGCTATAACGGTTACACCAGATGGAACTTTTTCATTGGAATGATAGACGACCGCAATCGGAGATATTACGCAACTCGACAGGATAAAATCACTGAAAATTTCACAGCGATCAATAATTAATTTTTACTGTTGTTAATATCTCTTAAATCCGGTAATCTCACCCGAGATGAATTTATCAGCGTCGTAGAAACATGTAACGAAATGATCAATGATATGGAAACATTTCATTCGCAAATTATTCAAAAGATATTAGGTGACAGTAATCCTAAAACGAGAACGGAGTTTGCGACAGTACATAATACACGCGTAGAAGATATTCCCACGCTCAAACTACAAGGGTATAATATATCAGAACTACAAAAATCTCTCAATGATGCCATTGGTGATGGTTTCTAAAAAATCCATGACGCATGGAAATAAAACAGCAGCACAACCACAAACAACAATTCTTAAATATAATAATTACCCAGATGGTGGTGGTAGACATATTGCTCCTCAAAATGTGAATATATCCTCGGTAATGGCATTGAATTTAGTATGTGATGTTATCGAAGGAAGATATCAAATAAATCTCGAGCGATCGAATCAAGCTAAACAAGGATATATTCTATATTCATTTGCACCAACAACTCCTCCAGGATTTCTAATTATTGACTATCCAACTAATCCAGTCTATATGCGATGTCATAATAATTCGTTAACGAGAATTAATTTCAGTCTCACTGACGAACCAAATAATCTAATTGATTTACGAGGTGAGGTTCTACAAATTATTCTGTTTGTGAACTCGTAGTGATTTTCATCGTAGCGATTTTCATCGTAAAAGAATTGTTAATCCATAGCAGCAGAGGGGTTGATTTCCAACGACAATGGCGTCTTTTTTTGCCATTGGACCCCTACAAGGAACCAAATCGATCTTTCTATCACATATTTACTAGGAAGCCTTGGTTTGTCAAATAGACCGTTCTATTAAATATTAACGAGAATTAAGCCTCTTTGACGCCTAAAAAGTTGGTCTGTTTGTGGAATCGTAGTGAATTTCATCGTTAACCCATAGCAGCAGAGAGGGTGGATTCCAACGACAATGGTATATAGATTGTAAGATTTGTTTTTCGTTTTTTGTAAGGGATTTCGCTTAATAAATATTTGCCAAAAACGTTGGTCTGTTCACCCTCTCTGCTGCTTGTATTAATAGTTAAGAGAAAATGTGTAGACATGTCCTTAAAAGCCATGATGTACCAATGTTCACAGTATTCGTGTTTTTGGTGATATTGTGCATTCTTATATTAAATTGATTGTTCAAACTAAATGTGTAAACGTGTTCCCGTCCTTTTTGAAATGCCAATATGCACGGTCTTTAGGCTGTTTTTAATAATGTTCGATTTGAGTTTTTGTTCATACTTAAAACTAGATGTGTAAACAAGTCAATATAATACCAATGTCTACATCTTCGTCTTTTTGTTATTAATAGTGTGCGTACTTAAATTCACTTTGTCGAACCTACTAGATGTGTAAACATATACTCGTTGTCTATGATATATCAGTGCACCTACATGTTGTTTCTAATAGTGTGCATCCTTAGTTTGTATTGATAATTAAGACTAGATCTGTAACCATGTTCTCGTTGTCCATGATGTAATAATGTTCACGGTATTCGTGGTTTGGTAACTGTGTGCGTACTTAGTTGGTATTGAGACCTGATATTAGAGGTGTAAACATGTCCTCGTTGTCCATGATATAGATATATCGGTGTTGTTGCCAATAGTGCCATCCTTTTATGTCTTGCACAAATGTCTATATTCTCCATGATTTTGTTAATAATGTGCGTCATTAATTTGTGTTAATAGCTCAAGCATGTCAACAGTGTACATATATCCACATTCGTTATGTTTTTAATCTTAGTTTGTGTCCTTTGAGTGAAATGATAGTTCAAACTAATTATATACTCATGTCGTCGTTGTCCATGATGTACCCAGTGCCCGGTCTCCATTGTGCTGCTAATAGTGTGTGCCGCAGTTATTTTTGATCATTCCTAATAGAAGGATAAAGATGTCGACAACGTTGATAATATATAAATGTCAATTGTCTTCGACTTGTTGTAATAGTGTGCATTATTAGACCGAATATGATGTTCCGACTAGGTGTGGCAACATGTCCTTGTTTTTCGTGTTGTACCAATGTCCGCGGTGTTCATCTTGTTGTCAATGGTATCCGTCCTTAGTTTGTATTGATAGTTCAGATTAAATGTGTAAACTTTATGTTGTATAGTGTTTTATATGAACCTCAACACAAAGATCAATGATATGCTGAAACAAAAATAACAACAACAATAATGACAACAACGTCTCTATTTTAACTGAAATGATACATCCTAATTAGCTATAAAGTTCAGGAAGTCCAGAAGTGAAATACACAGTTCTCTGAGAATACATGTGTGTATAGAGTTTGTGGATGGTGATAATTTTACAATACCTTATAACAAACAGTTTATCCTGTATGATTGTTTTGGCGCCATGAATGACCAAGAACATACTTTTATGGTACAACACTATCACAGTTCACGTTCCAAATTCACTTAGTTTATACATTTGCTAATTCAAGGTACCTCGTAAATGTGTTTCGTATTGTTGACTGGAAATTTTAAAGTTTTTTTTCCCCGCGTCGCCTTCTGTGAAAAACATACTTAAGAAAAACCAAATGAGAAAGAACATTACAAACTAATGCAGCTCTAAGTAAGTGTTCTTTCACGTTATAAATACAAGTTGGGCCAGTAGAAACGTCTGTGCATTTTTGGCTATTGTTGAAAACGTCTTTAAATTTGGGGAAATAATATATGCCTTATGTTTACATAATAACTGTTATAATAATAAGATTTCGTTTAAAACGGAACTATTGACACAAATGCAGTTATATTTATATTATGGACATTTAATACAGCACAGTAAATTTACACATTCCGTCCAGTGATTCGTTCTAATGATATTTATGGACTGTTTGGCATCACAAAGCTCCGACATTGCTGTTTAAAGTAGCAATTAATGACTTTTCTAGACAATAGAGTTGCCAGAAACGTGTTTTGTTTTGCCCAATTATGCTCTTTTCTAGATTTTAGTTGCGTAATTAATTTTTTAGATAGCGGAATGTGGTTTTTCGGGCTGGTTTCTGATTTGTGTCGCCGTAATTTGGGCTGCATCAAATTGCTAATAAATTCTCCGCATTCGGTTTTAAATTGGCGCCAGTGACGATAAAAACTAAAAATCTTAAAGGAATCCATTATTATGTATGTATCTCCATAGATGTTATCTCACATACTTAACTTGTTTTTAAAATTTCGGAACGGAGGAACGAAGCGCGCTTCTAATTCCAAATTTCAATTAAGCTGGCTTACCGATATCATATCTATGTTGGTAAGTGTAGCATGTAAAGCGGATGCTCTATTATCACTTTATTAGCGTTATTATATCGTTAACTTTATGGTATTTGGTTATTAATTACACTTCAGATTTTAATATATATACATTGGACGGTTTGATAGCTGCTTTTTAAAGGTACACGTGCGGGAATAAAAAAAACTCTCTGGAAACATTGCTAGACCAGTTCTAATCATAATCTGATCTTCTTTTGGTTCTTGAAACGTGTACAGACATTCATGGGCTGAATCAAAATGAACCACATTTGCGTCAGTGTGCACACACCCTTAGTTAATGTATGGTTTAACAATATGTTCATGTTAAATCTGCAACATAATGAGAATCCAAATTGTCTATAAATTCATATTGTCCGCAATTTCTAGGATGTGGTCCTCAGTTTGAATGGATTGTACATACTCTGTGTGTAAATGTGTGCGTCCTCTCTTGCATTGCTAAATTTGATAAACCTTAAAGGTAATCACACAGTACCCTCATCGATACGTCGACATTTGGTACAAATGTGTTGCCACAAACTATTTATATATCAGCTCCAATATAGCCAGAACAAATGTCGTCGATGCAAGGTTACATACCCATGTCCTCGATATCCACCAAACACAAGAATATGTGTATGTGTTGTGCGCGCGCGAATATGTGTGTGTGTGTGTGTGTGTGTTGTCGGTGTGTATATATAAACGTATCAATCAAAGTGAATATACTGTAAGAGAAAATACCATATTCAATTTTCTGTGTCGTGTTGTTCGAGTTATATTCTTGGATTAGAAAATTATAACACAAAATATAGGCATTATGTATTAAAAAATGCAAATCATGATATATGTCATTCGTATGATTCCAATGACCTCATTGTGTATAGTGAATTATATATTAGTTTCACATTTATATGGCACAAAACTAATCATCATGGAGTATAACAAAATCTGAGGTTAGGATACAGGAGTATTATGCCACTTTAAGCTCTTCAACACAAGACCAAACATTTTGTTTTCTCGCCTCTATTTGACATTTATCTGACACGAATAAGTCATATTGAAAGTAGGTCACTCATTATCGAACCAGCAGGAATTGTATGCATATGAAGTAGATACTTGTGATAATGATATGCGCTAAAAGTAATTATGAAACTCTTTCCGGGCACTTGACTAATACAGTTTGGACCATGTTAACGTTGCTATATATTAATAAATTTGCTACTGATCTTAGAGGCAGAGGATACAATTGATACGTTTTATTTGGTCTTAGCGGCACTTTTGGAACATGTTTGGCTATAGGTTAGTGACCATGTGGTAATGTTGCGTTCAATTTAGCTAAAGAAATAGAACAAATAAATACAGAAATACTTACCAAAATATAGTTTGAATGGACTGAAACACTATTTTCTGCAAGACATTGTTGATTTTGTAAACAAAGGCAAAGGTCCCATACTGAATCAAAAATAAAATGATCAAGCATGGCAATGTTATCCGTCATCTATCAATCAAACTGGAAATCGTATTAGGTTAGCTACGGTATTGCAATACCGTAAACATTATTGTAACGTCACAATGAATCTGGAATACCTAAAATTCTTGAGAATTTGCCATTATTTAAGTCTTGTAAATTCTTTGTCATGGTGAAATATACATTTTCATTTTTTGGAATTAACATTATGTTTAGTTTTGTTTCAATGACTATCCTAGATATAAATAACTGATGATACATATATTTAATCAGTATTGGAGGATATTAGATGTTTCGGCAACCGACCACAATGCTCATAGTCCACTGTCAAAACAATTTTGTGTCGCAGATGGTTGTACACAAACGCCGATTCATCATCACACAACATTATTAATGTGCACATAACTCCGACCAGCTAAATTCTAATATATATTATCTTTTAAAGAAGATGGCGTGATTGTTTTACTTGTAATTTAAATTTAGATTGGTATTGTATATAAATGCACAGTGCAGCAAGTACTCAACATTTTCTGGAATGAATGAAGTTTTGTAGTTTTTTTTGATTCTGCTACACTTCGTAAATACGATTGGATTTCTCTGTCAATTCTACATGACATAGGTCTGGTTTCAGCAGCGATGGAGCAATTTGTTGACATATGTACGTGTTTCCGTTCTGTCATTGAATGTTGAAAACCATAATGTGGGGAAATATGTAGAATTTATATTGCACGTATCAAAAGATCGCTATGGAATAAAACGTTTTTTTACTTTTTCGTTCAGTAAGTAGGATGTCATTGCACTTAAAGTATAGTCAAATTTAATGTTCAACTTCGAAACGTGTAACTGAGCTTCAGAAACAATGATATGGCTAATGCAACTTGGATTTGCAGAACAAAAAAAATGCATTTTGAGTAAAGTCAAGATGTAAAACTGGATGTATACTTGTTGCCATTTTTATTACTAGCTACTTAATACATTTTTGACTTCGTCTCATGCATCCTATGTTAGGGTAACATACCGTGTATGACCTGTCTGGCGTCCATCCTTAGCCTAAATCTGTAACAGTGTATCAAAGAAGTTAACGCGGAATCGGCAAAGCAGCTGGTATGTGACAGTCCCCAAAACATTCAGAAACGAACGTAATCAAAACGTAAAACTCCTCTGAGTACATGCAATATCGGACAATAATGCACGATTAAGACATCGTAAAGTTAAATAATATTATATGATGGATTACAACTGACTCAACTGTATATCACTTTTCCTAGTGGATGTTTCCTTCAGTATATTGTTATATATAACTTAGTGATAGCGAAACCAATATAATAGTTCAATCAAAATTAAATATTTCCATAGAATACAAAGTAGCCATTCAAGATAAACCTACTGTATTGTGAATTATATTCCAAAAATAATCCTAAAACTCGTATCACAATCCCGAACAGCACAGTGTTCCGCATTAATTCCAAAAGTACTGAACATGGGGATGTATCAAAAGGCAAGGAGTATCAAATTGATACAATCCCAATATATGTAATTAATTTTCGAATAATTCCAAAATCGTGTTTAGTCAAAAAAATGTCTAGACCAGTTTCATTCCAGTCAGTAATTCAAATAAATAATTCCTTTCAAATTATATCTGGACACAAGTAAAAGTTATTATACAGACTAGCTATAAGATAAGAATTAATAATCGTTTACTTTGTCATTCATATACAGCCTGTCACCTAATGAATGCAAGTGCCAATGGATTGATTTATCTTGATCCGACCGAATCCAAACGCGATCAGAAGAGTGAACATGCAGGTGGTAATGTTTATTTTTCTTACTATAACTATTTTATACAGGTATGAGAAGGTATTACCAATCATAGAGAACGAAATATAATTTTGTTTGCAGTAAATAATCGTGTTTCTATGCATTAGCATTTATATAGTGTCAGTCGGTAAAGAAGAATATGACATATGGTGTTTACATTTTTTGTAATAAGTGATAATAAAACTAAACATACGCACTGTCACGTCATCAAAAGTAAATGTCTTTCCAATGATTACTGTTTCTGAAAGTGTTTAAATATTTGCGTTGTTGAAGGAAAGAAATGGAACAATTCAGTATATTATATACTTTTAGAGTGATAGAGAGGGGAATACAATCAGTGGGAGATAGAGAAACAACATGATATTTGAACTCTTAATAACAACAATGGAAACATGTAATAAGTGGTAAATGAGTAAACAGTTTCGGTGGTGAATGAAGCACATGTGACTAGTATATAATCCAACAGTGAAAACAATGACCACTGTACTTGTCATTATAAGTGTAAAGATGAATAAAACAAAAACGGTCATCAAATAATATGTGTATAAGTAAATCTGGAGTATGCTGCTGGCATGACACTATATTTCTTCGATTAAATAAGACATGCTCACATAAATGAATTTATTGAGTTGTAGTGTTGTACTAAGACGTTCAGGATGGACAAAAATAGGAATATTCAAACTTTGCAAAGTATACATTCATGAATGAAAAGATTGAGTAAGCCATGTTGACCCTGGTTCAAAGGATGAGAAGCGGACTGGAGAGGGATGAATCACTAGCAGCATATGAAACTATAACCACCTTTTATCAGTGACAGTGAGAACAATAAATTCCTTGTGTAATTCACGTCTTACTGATGAAGTCGATAATCATTGGAATTGAACCATATATACACTAAATACCGGATTTGAGACAAAAGTAGGAAATCAAATATAATGATTTACAAAGCGAAAGTACTATTTGGGAAACAGATGATTATTATTTTTTGCATCAATAACAATAAAATACATATGTGAAACCAATTATAAGTAGTCAGGTATCATTTTTGATGCTTTGAGACAAACATTTAATTTCTATATTTTTTAATAACTATCTTGAATATAGGCGTTTAAAATAGTTTGTTTGATGTAATGATTTAATTGCGTATCAAAATTAGTATTGTATTTCACATACAACGCTGGTATTCTACTATACACTTGCATGCTGCTATCTGCCTGCACATGACTAGTAGCTACTGTGAATATCTAAATGACAATAGCAAGAAGACCATAACAAGGATGAATATTTTGGTATTATTTGGCTGCAAACGAATTTGCCTTTTTGTTATATATATTCTCAAACATACTCTCAGGTCTTGAAATAGTGTGTGACCATGCCAGAATAACTTAAAATTGATATATATGCCTTGGTGGGAAGAGGACTGTAATGAGACAGTGGCTTCAAGAATAAAAGTTATAGACATTGGCGATGTATAGATTTTCTTGAATCTGTTCTTAAGTTTAGTATCCAGAATAAACAACAAAGTCAAACAGTGTGGTCTTGGAAGATCAATTTATTTACTCAAAGATTTGTTATGCTACCTCTTTTATTTGCCTAGAAGTGGTTATACGACTCGCAACAATTAAAATGTTGTAAGGCTTGCAGTTTTAATTGGAGATTGCTAATGGAAATGAAAAAAGGCATGTTCAATAAGGAAGGATGATTGTGACCTCATATAACTGTTATAATTAAAGTCATAAACATTCTGATATATATATATATATATATATATATATATATATATTGGAGTGTGATTTATAATTACAAAAGTAAACCACAAGGCACAATATAGAAATATTAGAGAACAATGGATATCTTCCAAGTCCGGATATACTACACAAAACTTAAATAATTCAAACACTAGATGACATTGTAATTTAAAAAAGGAAGTGAAACTGGAACATCAAGCAATGGAGATAAATGTACATTGCATTATCACTACAAATAAAATCAGCAAAATATAGAAAATGTTTTAAAACTGAATGTAATAAAATGAGACCGTAGCATATTAAATCACTTTTTGACAAAAGCGCAAGCCTATTGTTTGCAGATAAAAAGCGATATTTACCATAAAATACAATGGTGAACTAAGCTAAACTCATTAAAAGAAAATAAAAAATTGAAAATACAATAAGAAAAAAGAAATAATAGACAGATATATGGCACAGAAAATGTGGTAAAAATGAACATGCTAGTGTACTTTGTTGGTAGATTAGAGACAGGATGGATTTTTACAGTGTTTAATGTGCTTATGCTGCAATGCATAAATAGCTGTACCATTACATTGAAAGTAATGCTAAAACAATTCAGTATGATAGAGTTGTCTAGAAGGTAATTAAATCACGAGACCCGTTTATCAGTAAGCTTTATTTGGAATAACAAACAGTATGAATATAGTCAGACATATATTAACATATCCGAAATGTGTGTTTTTACCTTGAACAGTTATCAATCAATAGTTGCATTCAGTGTAACACATAATGAAGTTTTTTGATTTGGCGAAGAAAGCACATTTCATAAACGATGTCAGTTGTGACATGAAATATGTGTCGCACTTCTTACTTGATTTGCATGATAATGTGTCCTTGAATTCCGTCACTATCAGCGAATCATACTGGAATACGTCATCGAAAGTATGCAAATCGTCATGTGATTGTCATAATCCAGTAGGGGCAAGGTTTCTCACATACCCATTTTGGCCGAATGTGAGACCGGAACCCACGCAGACAGAGGTGAGATGGCAGTGATCCGTAACTGAGAGAGCTTTAGACCATTCAGCCACTCGGGTCACCCTGACTAAAAGTAATTTAACCATTATTTCTAACAAATTACAATCCTTACCTACTAGCGTTATTGTGGCCACGTCTCAGTGGCAAGAAGCAAAACCATCCCGTTCTTTCATTGTATTGGTTAACTTTGTTTATACTTGATTCAACATAAATTGTTGTGGAACTTGGACAGTATCGGTTTTATACTCCTTTTTAACAATTACAGTCAACAACGTGCTGATGTACCTGTAACATTCTACATACATATCATACATTAGCTTCCAATTACAATATACAATACAATACAATATAATATTAACACGTTATTAATCCAAGAGCTATGCAAAACCTTAATTCCTCTAGAATAATAAACTCATTAGGACATTACTAGATATCAGATGTTAATTTATATATATACCTAAATAAACTATCCAGTATGTATTAGTTCGTTTACAACTTCAAAATATTTTTTATTTGTAAATCCTCGAATTCTCAAAATATTTTGAAATCGGTCCATACACTTGCAATATTATAACTTCGCCGACAGTGGTTACACATAAACATGTTTTCTGGTTAACACAATATATAATACAACTTTGAAATATATTAATTGCATATATTTTAATGTTGGCAAATAATGATAGGAATTCCACGTTGTAGTTGCCCCTAAAGAAAATAACGATCAATTATTTGACATAATAGTATGTTTTCCTCAATATTTAATTTTAACATGGTCCAAGAGCTATGAATCGAATGAATCCTGTTTCATCTTATATTCCCACTGCGTCTTGCCAATCTATGATAATTTTAGAAAGTGAAAGACAACGATGTTCTACTTATTCCATTGATTTTAATATATAGTATGGTTCCTCTAACACAACGTGGATGACAATTAGAATGTTTCTTTAAGACTCATATTATTTTTCTCAAAGGCAAGTTCTTTTGATTGCATATACAATAGAACCCTACATTACGTAACGTACCATAACGTTTAATCTTCCACATTGATAACCAGAAATGGAAGGAAATTTTAACATCACGAAATTGTTCTGAGACAACCTTAAGAAAGCCAACATTTAGTTTCAACTATTGTTATTAATTGTCATAGGATTCATTCGTTAGTGATTATACTGTATATAACAAGATACGTTTGTCGGATTTATCATGAGTGATGGGTCCTTACAAAGTGATTATCTATTTGCCGATCATATAATACACATATTTTAATGTTTTCTCTCAACGTTTTTCTCGGTGTGAAAGTTACCCAAACAACTAGCAAGCTGCCAGAAACGTTTCAATTGTTTCTATCTTTTGGAAGTATATCATGAAACTAAATGGAATACTATGTTTACTTTCTGTATGTTTTGATACTTCAGTGCCCGTTCTAAGCTGTTTTCTGGTAAATGTCCCACACAACGTTAATAATACGAATATGATGCGCCTACGATTGGACGTTGATGAAAAGAACACGAGAAATGCAGCAGTTTTTAATTTCTGATTGGGTGCGAATGAATGCCAAATTATATTTCTTTTCTTGCCGATACTTGTATTTGAAGCTTTAATAAGTAGCCTGCCTTGTATATCGAAGCATAAACCAAAACGTTCAAACATTTAGTACTAATTACAGTTAACATTTCCATTTAGATTTTGGCAAGTGCTTCAACATGCTTAAAATGTATGTTGTCCGCTTTTGGTCTGTCAATGGATTCAAGTACCATATGTTTGTTGAGAATTTTCAACTATTGCATTGGCAATCGATACTAAGTTCACCAGTTCTGAGTAAGTGGACACCTCGCGGAGAATAGCTCTCTGGCAATCAGTAAGGAATTCATTGTCAACATCAGCTTATATAATTATTAGGGATATTAAACTAGTATATTCCTTACTTAACAATAATGCTCAGGTAGTTTGCTTCATGTCATATAATTCACTGACAACAAACTATTTACTAATTTCGCAGGTTACCCGTTCATTCTACAAGGACTTTTTGTTCACAAAAAAACATGTTCTCTGTTATGAAGATAATGTTTTCGATCTGACGTTGGGGTGGGTGATAGGTGGATGTAATTAAAGATTTTTTCCATCGTTCTAAATGATCACAACATGTTGCATTTTCTCACTCTAACTTACAGAATAAAGCACTATAACAATAAATCTTACAACATTCATTAAATCGTGTTGTAGAATTCTCCGATATTAATGCAAAATCGAAGAAAAGCATTTTATACACATATATACAGAAAAACACACTTTGCTTTACACTAAAAATAAGACAATACAGATATAAACTAAAGTCAATGAAATAGAAAGTTCAGGGTTGAGAGCGGTCTACACGGTCTAAGCCACATAAATATTCATCTGTTTTACGAAACAGTTATTGTTTTGTTTGCCTTCTTCATACCAGTAACTATGATTATCTTATATGATCAATTGCATAAAGTATATCAATACTATAAATGTCTAAAGAATTTAGCATAGCACATCCTCGTAAAAGCTTTAACGACTGCAGTAATTGTGCGACATATTATGTCTAAATTCCTGCGCGTGTGTAAATGAATCATGCAAACGTTTTTGTAAGAGGTTTAGTCCAGGGTTAATAATAATTCAGAATCCATAGGTAATCAGATGACATGGAAATTGTTTATCATGAGATTTGTCACTAGCAGCCACCACTTATACAAAACTGGATTCTATGTGGACAATCTTGGTGGATTATAGGAAGTAAGAATATGACTTTTGACAAATATGAAGTTCGAATTCAACCATATTAAGTTCGATTTTGCATTGTTTGTAAAGAAAAACTAATGCACCTTTAGGTATGTTGCGATGTTTATGTCTTTCTTATTTCTCTTAAACTGTGAGAACCTAAAGGGAATCGAAACAATTTTCCTTGTCTAAAGTCTTAACTGACACTTTCTTCCCCCGTCTGAAGAAATCGTATTTCTATAGAATGCGCCACACGACTGGCTTCTCCGTTGACCTGTTTTCGTAGCAGATGAACTAGCCAAATCATTTCCAGCAACATCATAGCCCATATTTAGTGATAAGCTTGGTCTTCTTGTATCTACGGAAGTAAAAAAGATAACAAATACAAGATCGAATTAAAGAAACGTTTGTAAATGATGTACAAGGATTCCATGTTTACAGTTTTCTTCACTCCTCAAAGATAAGATTTACATAAATCCGTAGACATAAATGTATGAAATAATTAGAAGCATCCTATTGAAATCCAGAAACAAGACACCCATTACGGCCTGAGATTGTTTCGCAGCGTATAATATATTAACGACCAAGTACAAGAACAGTTGAGAAGATTATCTTGTTACAATACTTTCAATGTACTTTGAGAGTGATATCACGAATTTCCCGCCATTATGTGATATATCTCCAGCAAATCATGCATCTGTGTTGCAACTCGGCTGTATCTGGAGTACATGTCCAACAAGGTGTATGTTGGAACTTTCAATGAGCTAAGTACCGTAACGAGATAGAATCGGCACATCGTAGCAGTTAACATCCACTTCAATTAAAGTAATGTATCTGGAGGTAAAACTGCGGTGTGTGCTAGTCGGCTGAGATGCAAAAAAATATCTTGGACATTTGCCAGTGTAAGACATTTTGAATATAAACAATTTGCCATTCAATTCATGTCGAAAGAGACTACTGTTATGCACCTACACAATTTGCTATATATCACGAATACGCTGACTTCACCATATAATTAGTTAATAAGACAAGTGTGTATATTCAAATACAGACTAATAGATAGCGAATAAAGACTATGGGCAAAAGCTAATAAGAACCGGAACGTCAATTTAATGGTTCACATCATTTCGGGTTAATTAGGTATTGAAAACTGCAAACATACTTATCATGATAAAATATGCATTCACACAGTAAGTGTCCGCGAGAATATTGCAATAATGTGCACAACAACTCTATCTTCTTTGCATTTCTCCAACCTTTTGAGAGAGATCCATAACGAACCGGCTCCTTCGAATCCTAAGTGCAACACTACACACACACACACACACACGAGCGCACAAACACACACACACACACACACATATATATATATATATATATATATATATATATATATATATATATATATATATATATATATATATATATATATATAATTTTTACATACTTAAATACAAACATACAAACGTACGTATAACCATACATATATACATACATACATACATACATACATACATACATACATACATACATACATACATACATACATACATACATACATACATACATACATACATACATACATACATACATACATACATACATACATACATACATATATTAATACATACATACATAAATATATACGTTTTTAAAAAACAAAATCATAAATATATGTATGCATATATATTTATATATATACATATATATATATATATATATATATATATATATATATATGTGTGTGTGTGTGTGTGTGTGCGTGTATGTGTGTGTGTGTGTGTGTGTGTGTGTGTGTGTGTGTGTGTGTGTGTGTTAGATGCAGTGTTGATTCTAACAAAACAATTTTGGAACCCCCACCTATTCCGAGATTAGGGAATTGTTTATCGCGATAAATTGGGACGTGTTGAACAATTGCTTAAACCCGTCCATCCCATTACTGATATTTGTTTATTTTAATAATTGGCATTCATTAATGTAATGACTGTCCTATCCTATTGCTTTCAGGATGATGCAAATTGATTAAAATGCCACGGAATTTTACAACACAACTTAAGATATATCTTTACCTCTCTCTGTATTCCTGATTTAAGACACAAGGAAGAAACGCCAAAACGTCTTTTTTTGATTACTAGAGCATTAAGTTGTGTTGTACATTTGCATGGTAATTTAATGATCAATAGTATATGTACTATATAAGCAATTGATATATATGTATATATATATATATATATATATATATATATATATATATATATACACATGATCGAGGATGTTTGTGCAGAAAATACGTCTAATTATAACCTTAACCAAAGTTGCGACTTCTTGCTGTGAAACAGTGTTCGAGTGATAATTGAGGAATTTGAACAATTATTAATAACATATGTTCGTGTTAATTGGTTCAAAGAGCTTTTTTATCTTATCAGATCCAGTTCTAAAATAGTTTCACCAACGTAACAAATTCTGGACGGAGAGACAATGCCTCATTATGAGTAAATGCGTACACTAGCTTTTGTATAATTAATATGATATCGTTAAAATAAAAAGTCATAATAACGGTTTCGTTATATTAAAACGTTTACAGTTTGTAAATGAAATGTAAAGAAATATCCTGACAGACATAATTTACTAACTCTCGATCTGGAGTTTTCAAAAAAGGATTAGGGAGACTTCGACCTATTTAGGAACTACCATAATGCCATAATTAATACTGCCGAGCCAGTTCTGACATTATGCATATATTTAAAACTTCTACCTCGAAACTCTAACGATTCTGGTCTAAGAACATATGTGGGATACTTGAAGCTCTGGTAATTTCTTTTATTTTGATTTAGTCTTTCTTTTGAAGAATTTGATGAATGAATATTGTCACTAGAACAACTGTTTTAAAACTCAAACCATCTTGAATGAGATGCTTCGTAGCTTAAATCCCGACTTCCAATCACAATCCTGGAACCCGTACTATCGACATTATTTAGCCTCTCTTTGCTGACATTCATACAGAAAGCTGAAGAGTTGAATTCTGGTGATTCCTTATTTTCTTATTTATTCCAAGCGAATGAATCGGCAATTGTAACATGTTCCCTGGTGTTCCTAGTTACCACAGGAATCGTTGCTGGTGGTCGTAGTATTGTATAATTATGCTGAACCATGGTATCATATTCCACAACATCTTTGCTAAGATTATTACATAATACTTTCGAATGGTGAAATAGGCCATTTAGCTGACATTCCGTTTCCACTTCGTCATAATCATGAACATGGTCATATTCATTAGTAGGGTCCGATTGAATATTTTCACATACTGATACTAAAATGGGATCTATCTAAGTGTACCTTACAGTCGATTTTGCAGAAACTATCCCTCGTGAGCAAAGCTGTTCACCGTTTAGTCTGGCATTTTCCTTGCTTCTGTTATGCGCTAGATTACTCATATCATCTGCAGGTGTGTTTTCCGTTAAAATCGTTCGAGTTCCTTCAGGTGTATGTGTTATCTCAACATTCTGGTTACAATACCGATAACTGTTGGCTCTACTTTGCAATATATTTCTATGTCTCAGATTATACGGTGTAGTCTCTGATACTAAAAAAGATAAAATGTGAGAGGTTATGTAGAGAAGCACGTGTATACACGTTTGCTAATGTTTTGTGTAACAGCATGTTAAAGATCGAGCAAACATTACAATATAGTCGGAAACGTACCTACATGTTTCTTCCAGGAGTTTAAAGCTCTGATTAAAAAAAACTACCAGTCGTATATATTAATTGATTTACTCTTTGTTCTTATTCCATATAAATTCAGAAAATCGTTGTAGCTTAAGTGGATGTTATTCTAAAGCGGGATCATGAGAATTTACTCTTTTCGAGCCAAAACAAGGACGACCTGACAAATATTTTATATCTGGCCAGAACAATATCCTCCATATAAATGTTAATATTTGCTGATGAACGGCTATACATTTGAGTTTAGTCACTCAAGAGGCTTCGCAAATATGTGTTAACTGAGATCGTCAATTCCTTCATATTATCAGAGCAGGTTTAAAGATTTATTTACAAACTTTTTTCAGCGTTGAAACGACAAATTCTCCTTTATGTAAATATTAGATAAGAATAATAATGTATTGTATAAATATATGATATTCCCTCTCCTTTGTCGAAGTCTCCCGACAACATTGATAACCATACCAGTCACGACAAGTACGACGACTAGTCCGGAGACGAGAATCCATTTAAACTGGTCTGTGAGTTAATAAATGCATGCTAGTCTTACACACAGAATGATACAGATATAAAATAAAATGTTCAAGACGAAATACCTATGCACGTCCCTGTAGACTAAAATACATACTGAGAGGCACATTTTGATAAATTGAAGCGATCTGTATTGATCAAACAATATAGATAGATCAGGTGTTAATTCATGTGATGCTGCCCATTCTAATAAATATATGTTATTGATATACCAAACTATCACAAATGTGATTAGCATTTATCCGATATTATGTATTAAATAATATAGTTGATAATGGTATTCACTACCCATATTCAGTGTTTCATTGCAACACAACTTTCTGAATGTAGATGCAGCTTTACATTGCAATATGTAAAGAAAGAATCAGCAACAAATACAACATACCATACGTTGTAACTTTATAAGCGTGAACATAACCGGCAATGTACTTATTTATTACTTTAGAAATGCACAAGTAAAAAATATAATCAAATTACTTAATTTATAGTGGTCTTTCACTACTTACAATTCTCTGTCTCAGTGCTAGGTATATAATGGATAAATGGTGAGCTGAAGTTTCTAGGAGTACTTTCTGGGCTGGATGTGGAGTTGTTTTCTAAACACAAATATGAAGGTGGATACAGAATGAAACCGTGGGTTTTTGGCTTCTCAACAATTTGACCTACTAGAATAACTTTTACATAGGTGAAGAATTGTTATTGCGATTATTTGTTTATTTCACTTTCATATCAATACTGTTAGCTCATCGTTTGACGAGCTAACGCATAAATGCTTATATGTATATATATATATATATATATATATATATATATATATATATATATATATATAGATATATATATATATATATATATATATATATATATATATATATATATATAGGTTGTGTTAATGCGTCTTTAATTTTTGTAATGTTTATTTATTTCGTTAACTAAAAATCATAAAGACAAATATATATGCACCAGGTTGTATTTGTTGAGTATTTGTTTTTTATGATTTGTGATACCATAATATAAAAGAATAATTACACTAAAAGGGAGATAGAGAAACCAACTGAAATCAACACAATTGTTTCATTCATTCCTACTGAAAAACGCACACGATTAGCTCTGGGTCCTAAAGGCTTTTATTTTATATCAGCTAAATACATTGTAAAAGTTCAGTAACAGCAAGTTTTGGGATCATCGTAAAATTTAGCTTTGCCCTAATATCGTTTTGATGATATCATTTTGTTTTTCATTGGCAACCATCTTCTTGAATGAGATTATTTATTCACATGTGTCGTTACATTGTTAGTTCTCCATGAAATATTGGTCACTTGGATTCAGTAACGAACTTATTTCATTGCGCTACACTGCATAAGACTGGCACCAGACAACATTTACCATTGGCAGTTATGACATTAAAGGTGAGCCGAGATCAATGTTCATGAGAACAA
This sequence comes from Unio delphinus, assembly GCA_029339505.1. Classification (NCBI taxonomy): domain Eukaryota; kingdom Metazoa; phylum Mollusca; class Bivalvia; order Unionida; family Unionidae; genus Unio; species Unio delphinus. Next base: position 178,019 of record JAQISU010000079.1, on the reverse strand, counting down.
GATATATTAAAAAGGAATCGATAAATGGCATCGACCTCTGATGTTATCGTTATATATTTGACTTTTTTAAAAGCAAGGAAATGAGTGATTAATGTAAATGAAGAAGCGCAAATTCATTATCAAATAGTGCATTTACGGTGAGCTGAGGAATTTCGTATGTCAAAGAGTAGTGTTTTTCAAAATAATACAATTCTATCTGGGATGCTAAGAATGTAATTAACTATTCCCATTTATATATTCTTCTTAGTTTCATCAATGTATACATTATTGTATAGAAACATACAGTGAAAATGACGCCATAGACAGAACAAAACACAAGCGATAGATTTATAGATGAGAAACAGGAACCAAAACATCACTTGAGTACTTTAGATAGTCAACAGTTAAACCATATTCATTGCAACAAGTGTATATACATCATCATGTTCGAAAACATATGAATCTATAGATTTTTGGAGTTTTATTAATATCCTTATTTAGAAACAAAACCATCAGCAGCAGCAACAGCAGTTACCATAATTACCATTATGTTATATAACTGCCACGAAATTTCAAAAGGTTTGAAATCTAATTCTAAAGTATGAATTATTTTTACAAAGTTCATAAGTTTGCTGTGTATTACAGAATATAAACATTTTTGATTAAGTATTGATTTGTGTATTTTACAAATGTAGCTTAAAATAAAATAGCTTCATCAGGAAATACTCTATTCAGTTGTTTATTAGACACCAAGTGTTACTAATCTCCAAGACAGATACTTGCTAAAATGTATGATAAGAAATTTGGTTATGTTGGTTTTCAGGTGAAGCTACCAATAGCAGTAAGAAGTGGACGACTACAATTCCAAATTGTTCATTTTGAAACACAATTGTTTCATGAGGTTAAGTACTTAAAAATAGTAATTAGTGCTACGGACACGAAACAATTTGAATAATTCTGACAGTATGATGTGTTCAGAATTTCATATTGGCTTCATCAATGTCATCAGCACAAGAATATTATTGTTAGGTACTAACAACATATTTAGAACATTTGGACATAAAAGTCAGTAGACGTTTCTTGGAAACTTTTGGATCTTTAAAGTAACAGTAATTTGCAAGGCATAAGAATGTTCAAAAGATTAATTGTTTAATAAATTAAAAACAATAAGTCCCAATGATGAAAAAGAAAATGTTTTGTCAAGTATGATTATCTTTGATGGTAAACTCTCCTAAAGATAGTGTGCTTCTGGAAAACAATGCTGATGAAATCTATGTCGGCCTACCGGGGGGTTACGTTATGAGATTCAAAACGACATGTGGAAAACTTGAGAATGTACATGTCAGTTTAGAAACAGCATTAAATAAGAAAGATATCCAGAAAATCAATGACATTTATTTGATCATCAAGACTGAAATAGAAATAATGAACAACCAAATACAGGTTACGAAAGAGAAACATGAGCAAAAGAAAACAATTGCAATATACACAAGATAAGGCTTAAATTACCGAGCAATTATTAAGAGAGTCATTGTATGATCTCTTAAGTAAAATCTGCCTCCTTAGTGCATACTACCCCTTTGTAGCTAATGAGCTGTATTCGATGAGCACTGAGTTTAACTGGTAGTGAAAGTTCTCCTAAAGTGTTATGATCGGATGATTATTATTAAATAAACATTTTATTCTACCAATGACTGGTTATTAATGGGTAAAACAGATTCTATGTGTACTCACTAGGTCATATCAATTATTTTCTAATTGAAATAGAAAACATGTCCTTCTTGGTGTGTATAAATGTACACATTTATCCCATTGCGATTAAGTCATCAAAGTTCATCCTCAGGCAATCATAGAAATTGAATCTTTAATGCCAATAATATATCGAATAAATATAATACAATGTTAAGATTTAAATGTGTCAATACATCTTTATACAGAAGCAACGCTGTACATAATTATGATCATGCACATTTTAATAAGATCAAACTAAGCCATTATTTTTGTGTTATATTATGGTAACACTTAATAAAGCGATCCTGAAACAAATATTATTTCAGAACGTTATAAATGTACATTTATAATAAGGATAACTAAAGGGTATGGGTATTTAAAAGCAATTTGATATTGCAATGTTGATACTCAGTTCATTTCCTATTTATTACAGCTCCGAAAATGAGTATTGTACTAGCCCGTATTCTAATTATGAACAGTATGATTGGCACACATTATAATGGAATGGAGGTTTGTGGATTTATAATAGATAATTTACCCCATACACTTATATAACAAATACTAAGCTTAACAAAATTACTGGGATGGTTTGGTATGATGCAATTCACTAAAGTATATGTATATGGGTAGGTTGAAGTATTGATGACAGATAAGTAAAGCAATGCACATTGCAAACCTACAATAAGCTGAACCGTGTATGCAATACATATAACTAGGGACAGGTCTTGAAATCAGTTGTTCAGTTGCGATTGTAAATAAGACTTACGCAGGGATCCATGGGAGCAGAAGCAGTGGTCAATGATAGGGGAAAGTGTGAGTTTATAAGCAGATGTCCATAAAACCAAGTTTTCACTACTTTTATTACCACCCACCACGTGAAGTTAACATGGTGTCACACAGAATGAATCTACTGCATAAACACTTGTTAACGAAATAGGGTAAAATCCCTTTTCTACAAGCTTTTATTTCATACACTTATTCAAAATATATTGTATTTATTTTATGCAGACCTTCTGATTCTGATAATATTTCTTTCAGTAAGTAAACAAATATTTACTAAACATATATTTCTCCGAACTGTGGTTTCTGCCTAATGGTCATCCATGTACATTATGGTAAGATACACTGTTTCTGATACTAGAAACATTTCTGCTAAGGATACATTTGTTCAACATTTTCTTTCGAACTAAATACAGTACAGTATGGAAAAATACAATAGTTACCTAGATCGTAGTTACCTAGATTTTGGTCTTTCGCAACCATACTTATGGGTTATACTAAAATACACTAGTCAAATTTTGGCTCAGCATACATTTCTACAAAATTTGGTTTCTAGCTAAGAGTTTGAAGAACAACTTTGTAGGAAGTAGCTAAATGTTGCTAAAAGGACGATATTTGAGTGACAGGCTCAATGAGCATGGTAAAGGAAATCCTAAGCCAACGCTTGGCATGATTAAATTCTGCATAGCTCCGCTAATAGACAGTAAAGCTATTACATACTTAAATGGTCAATAGCTCTTGAAAGATTCTCTTTATGTGCCTGTACTACTCTGGGTTAAGATATGTAGGCAGCAGCAAAGGCCTGACTTGACTACATGTGAACACTCAAGTCAAATCGGAAGATGTTATTTTATGCACTTTTGATATAGGGTGTGTGACCACCAGACGAGATGGTAGACTCAGAAACGTGTTCGCTGTCTGTTGGCCATATAAAACAAATGTAAATCTTTGTTCATTATATGATTTCTGCAAAACACATCGAAACGGAACGAACATATCTCGCAGTTTGAATTTTCAATAAAGTTATGGGAACTTCGTTACGCTCTTGTTAAAGATATTGTATGAAAAATTGTGTAATGCAATATTATGTTCTCTTTCTATATCCTAAGAAGGTCAAGATTGGTAGTATAATATGCTAGTAAGAACAATATCAGTAGAATAATTATAGATACGTTTTGAATATTACAAGGCATATTGAAAACAAAAATAAAATGACAACCAATTCAAAATATTACAGTTCGCGAACAAAGTATGATTACAAGGATGCCAATAGGCACCAATATCAAGGGATTCGAAAAATCTGTTAAATATTACAGTAAAGTCACTAGATACTGAGACAAGAATTTTAAAATCCAAGGTAGTACATATAATGAGGACATAATATGAAGTCTGAGAGTAAGGACAATCAGTTAAGCCGACAAATAGAAAAAAATGAAGACATAATACAAGGTTATCATTTCTGCATCGTGGGAAGGATTATGTTATCAGATGTGGTGTGTGCACGTACACTTCCCTTCATAAATATTATTTAAAGTCTGACAAGTAATTGCATATCTTCACAAATTTAAATGGTTATATGTTATGTTTTGCTGCCATGATGTACATGCAATTGCCTTAAACAGGTAATTGTAAATAAGCTATCATTCATTATTCCAGAAATACGTTTCGAAAACAAAACTAAAATAAGTATACTCATATGATGTAGTTTTGTACCAATTGTGGATTTTCCAATTGTCATTTTAAGCTAAACACGATTTATATTAATGATAATATTGCAGAAGAAGAAGGGATTGCGCACTGCACAAATATGTATTATATCGTAAAGCGATAAACGCTCCTTATTTAGCTCCGATGAAATCGCCTTAGTTTATTTTATTAACGAACTGTTTTTATTTGGTTTCTATAATGCCGTCCCCAGCTCAGAGTTATAATGTATTATTCGTATTGTATAACGTAATAATTGTATACAAAATGCATGCTGTAGTCGCTTTAACTCCTTCAACCACTGAGAAGGAGACCTTGCTGGATTGTGCCATCTCAAAAAAATAAAACGCCATAGTCACAAGTATCCGTTGAACAATTAACATCCTATAGACTGGTGTCGACTTCATTTAGAATTATGCACTCTCTTTAGCAGCGAAAACATATTCTTTGAAGGAATTCCCAAAGTGTGCTTAAAAGTCTATAATTACAACAATAACAATGAAATATACGTTATATAATTTTGCTCGTGCATGTTATGTTAACAACAGATGTTGCAATATATCATCGATTCTAGGTCAATCAACTTTGTTTCCCGCATTCGCATCAAGTTAAAATAAACTGACTGAAACATGATGATTTAAATGACATGGTTTAATTCCTGTAGAAACAGCCATGTTAAATTTAACAAATACAACTGTTTTTATTTTTTATTTTTCTTTGCCTAGGCTTTTATTTGTATTCGCTTTCAGAAAATCTCATTAAGAATCGAAAGCGCTTTGGCTAGTTAGATACTATTTACGCAGTGTTCTTTATCAGTTTATAGCATTTATCTTAATCAATCCCTGACACACGTGATCACTAACGATATCGAGTGCACTGTCATTCAACATGATTTAAATCTGCGTGTTACAAAATCTGAGGTTAGGACGCAGGAATATTATGCCCCTTTAAACTCTTTTATATTAGACCAACACTTTCGTTTTCTCGCCTCTATTTTACATTAATGTGACACGACTAAGGTATAATAAAAGTTGCTCACTCATTAATGAACCAGCAAGAATCGTATGCATTTGAAGCGATACGTGTGATGATGATATGCGTTATAAGTAATTTTGACACTCGTTCCGGGCACTTGACTCATACAGCTTGAACCATGTTAACGTTGCTTTATATTAATAAATTTGCTACGGATGTTAGAAGTGGAAGACACAATTGATACATTTTATTTGGTCTTAGCGGCACTTTCATAACATGTGTGGATTTGGGTTAGTGACCAAGTGGTAATGTTGCGTTCAATTTCGGTAAAGAAAAAGATTACAAAATACAGAAAGACATACCAAAATTTAGTTTGAATGGACTAAAACATCATTTTGTAGAAGGGGATGTTCATTGTGTAAACAACAACGCAAAAGTTCCATACATAATAAATAAAACAATAACCAAGCGTAGCAATGTTATCCGTCATCTATCGATCAAACTGGAAATGGTATTTGGTTATTTACGGCCATGCAATACCATCACCATTATTGTGACGTGACAATGAATGAGGCATAACTAGCATTACTTTTGAGAATTTACGATTATATATATATATTTAATCTGTATTTTAGAATATTGAATTTTTGGCGAACCGACCACAATGCTTGTAGTCCACTGTCAAAATAACTTTGTGTCACAGATGCTTATCTGAAAAACATCAGTACTCTTAACTCACCAATGATGTTCGAGATACATGATAGTCACAATGTAACTACATTTAAATTGTTTTTAAAACTTTGTTTCAAAATTAAAAGATTTTAAATATTTTTTCTAAACTATTTCAATAATCGATTCCTAATTAGTATTAGTAATAATATTTCAGTTTATGGCAGTGTTCATAATTATTGTACAGCTTGCTCAATCGGCTAAACATAAAAGTATTTATAGGTTACAGCATTTATATGGGAAAGTATGAAGAGTTTTTATGATGTATATAAGGAACGACCTTATTTTTCCATACAAATGCATTAACCTTTTCATTATACGTCTTGTTCTGTCTAAGACTTAATTAAAAAAACATACATACACTACATGAAACAATGTACCTGAATGTATGCCATATTTCAATCACAATACACAAACGCCGATTCATCATCACACAACTATTAATGTGCACATAACTCCGACCAGATAAATTTTAATTTAGTGGCGCGATATATATTACATTTTGAAAAAGATGGCGTTTTTGGTTTACTTAAAATTTAAATTTAGATTCGTTCTGTATATAAATCTGCAGTGCAACAAGTATTTAATATTGTTTGGAATGAAGTTTTGTAGCTTTTTGGATTCTGCTGCATTTCGTAATGATGACTGGATTTTCTCTGTCAATTATACCTGACGTTGGTCTGGTTTCAGCAGCTATGGAGCAGCGTGTTGACATATGAACGTGTTTATGTTATATCATTGAATGTTTAAAACCATAATGTTGGGAAATATGAATAATTTATTTTGCACGTATCATAAAAGCGCTATGGTATATAATGTTTATTTAGTTTTTCGTTCAGTAAGTAGGGTGTCATTTCACTAAGAGTACAGTCTAAATTAATGTTCACTTCAACGCATTAGGTAGTCACATAAGAAGGAATTCTTAAACCAACGGAGGTATAAGTAAGGTAAACATGTCAATGTGCTAAGGGCATCTCCGTTTTCAACCTACAGTATAAATTATGATGGAAGGTCCATCTACTTTACTTGTATATAGTAATATTTGTAGATAAAAAAATCTATAAATCGTTCATTTAATTTGCAAGACTTATTTACATTCAATTGCGACAAATACTGAATCCAGAAGGAATTTCATATTATCCCAGGCAGCATACGTACCAATTTCTAGCCATGTTACTCGTCTAATGGTTAAAGAGAACACGATTCCACTGAATATGCAGCTTTCTGTTTGATTTCTTAACAACTCTCCAAATTATGTACAGTTTGCCTGTGTCACGTTATAGATTACAACAGGATATGATATTTTAGACACAATCATCTCAATTTGTATTGAATATATGTTCCTTTTATTACACATAAACGTAAACATTCATCGAGTCACCGTGTTGTTTAAGTATCCTTTGACCTAAAACAAAAAAAATACAACGTGTTTGCAAAATATAATTTCGAAGCCGAATACTGTATTAATTGTACAATATGTGACAGCCTGAACAGAAAGTTAAAATATCTTTCCACATTATCGTATTCTGGATTGTATATGTCCTATCACGGTACTGATTCAGTGGATTCCCAACAGGATGAGATGGTTTTATTGATGTTCTATCAAAAGATTAACGTATCTAGGCCGCTTCTTAAAATACATAAATGACTAAACTTGACTGACTCTAAAGCTCATGTTAAAATAAAGAAGAAACATGAAACGCAAACAAGCAGCACAACATTCCAAAGAAAAACAATAGAAAATATATTTATATAATTATGTATATCAACTTGTAATAAAAGTGAGAGACAAAGTGAACAAATAAATTTCACTAGTTATAGCCACCATTGTGCCTTGTGTACATTTACTAATTTAGCAGTTAGAATATAAATAGGGTGGAACATTGAGGAACATTGCAGAATGTCTCATATGTCACTTTCCAATGAAATAAATCCAACTTAAGAATAACGCTAAAAGAAGGAACTATAAAGCTACAACCTTTGGTATTATTTAAGGCCAACATCAAGATTGTGTTCAACATCTTCCATATAATGAATAAAATTCCGCCTATAAGCAGATAAAATAACTTTGTGGATCCAGACGTCTCGGCTAATTACAATAGGAAACATAATTCCTATGTC
>JAQISU010000079.1:160000-167500 GCA_029339505.1 Unio delphinus | reverse complement strand
GAGTATGAAACTATGAGTGTCAAGCGAGTATTGTCTTCAAAAACGAAAGTCCTGGTGAAACTCTTCCTCACATGTCGTATGCTGTACAGTTTATATCATTGTTCTGTAATTATTTCGGTCTGCTTCGAACTTTAAATCAAAGGGACGTGTTGCTGGTTAGACCGATATTCGTTTGTAATTTCGTCATATTGCACATGATCGAATTCATCATTAGGTTCTGATTCAAGTGTTTCACATGACGATGATAAAATAGGATGCATCATAACTTTGGTCACATTTGACTGTGCAGAATATTTAATTCGTTTGCAAGATTGTTTGCCATTTGCTGTACGTTGTCCTGGTTTTGCGCATGCGTGGAATCAGTCAGGGTATGTGAAGTATTGATTTCTCTTAAAAGCATTGTATTTCCGTCAATTACATGTCTTATCTATGTGTTATTTAGCATTCTGCAAGAACTGTTGGCGATGTTTTGTCTTCCATTCCTGTGTGTCAGATGATTACTCGTGATCTTTGATACTGATAGGTATGAAATATAAGACGCTGTGTATTAGCATATATTTACAACTATCAAATGAAGTATCATCTATGTTTTATAAACTAATTTATTAACTGGTCGAGTAAGTTTCAACGACTGCAAGTTCCTGACGAACAACCGACAAATATGTCTTAGTGTTTTGTTATTTATTTAGAATAAATGATATTTTGCAATGTGAAATGAGACAATGTTTACTAATTCTAATTAAAATTGTCCATCAATTGCAATTCTTGTCTTATTTTATCTGACAAACCGTCTGGAAGAAACATGTGAATATGATGTTAGCGTACCTGTTTGGTGATGACAAGTAATCGAGACCAGAAATATTCCAGAATTGAACATTCCGCTTTACTATGACTATTAAATGACAGTTATTCATTTATATTCATTCCATTAAAAAGCGTCACACAATGTGACGAATAGCATCGCTATAGGCTTAGACACATATTTTAACATTTAAATGGGTGTCATAGATTCTCTCTTATATCTATAATCTTACTGGTCCTCTTTAGAAGCATCCGCAAACTAAATGCAATCAGGCCAGCGGCCACAAGTAAGATCACCACTGCAGAGACGAAAATCCATTATATCATGTCTGTAATAGAATAAATGATTTCTGGTGTTAAAACAGTAATACAGATGGATACAATAAATTTATACAAAATGGCATCGATCAACCAAAAACAATGATAGAATAATAGGTAGCAAATATAATGTATTATTAAACAAAATGTATCCATTTGTTCCCAATCTAAATAATACAGATGTAATCTGCATATGGCTGAAAACATTACATTATAGGATGAAAAGAAGGAATGCATATCAAATAAAACTTACAGTCTGGTTTTAGTTTCATGACTGTCAACTTGAATTGTATGTATTTATTTGAAAACTATAACTTTATAAATTAATCAAGCCTCTTTCTTACATCTGTCCTTCACTACCTATAATTTTCCTTACCCGGAGTGCAATATGTTAGGGGCAGATGATGAGATAAAATATATTGGTGTACTTTTTGGACTTGATGTGTTGATGCCTTCTATAAAAAAGAAATATAATAGGAAGGTGTAATTCAGATTAATTGTTTGGTGCAAATACGTCTTCATATGTCTTTTTTTCCATTCAAGGATTCAATGTCAGTTTATCTTTGAAGACGTATTAGGTTTGCATATACCCGAGGAAAAAGATTGTCCACTAAATTCATTGAGAAACAAGCAAAATATCTTGATAATTTAATTATTTTGATCTAGATAATACAAATATGTCGACGCCGAAATTAACAATTTAGATTTGAGCAAATAAAATTATAAAGATATATCTTGCATATTAATAACATATATTTCCAGGTGAACGATTCATTTATATACCATGTTGCTCTGTTCTTTGTCATTACCGAAAAGAAACTACTAAACGCTTATTTACTTTTAAAAAAATGATTTTAATACTTTGTATCAGACTTTGATCAATCAAGGATCCATTTGATGTATATGATTAGTTACATTGCAAATCATACTAAAATAAAATAATGAACCGAAACTGATTGAATGCATTCTAGATGTATACTTTCTCAACCATGTCATAAGGATAACACATTTTACTAAAATTAAGTTATTTTATATTTCGTCTTTGTTTATTCAAACTATCTGAAGGAAACTGAATAACAAGTTAACCTGTTGATAGACTAAATGTAAACTTCATGTTGGTTTTGTTAAAATGTTTCAAAACATCTCTAAAGTAGACTCCATTATTAGGGTAAAAAGTATCAAATAGCAAGCTGATAATTGGGGTCCATATATATATTCAATAAATTAGAGGCAAGTTCAGCACAAACTTGAGTACAATCGATGTTTTAACCTATCATACTTCATTCGAAATGACTGGTGAAAGCGCACATACTACTCGAGAATGTAACAGACATAATCCTGTGAAGATAGGTGCAAATAACTGTAAAGTTTCATAGTGATGCACTAAATGGTTATTCATTAGTTATCATATTTCTTTTTTAAAATGCATGTGTAAATATTCATTTACATATATATATATATATATATATATATATATATATATATATATATATATATATATATATATATATATATATATATATATATATTGTCAGCTATGTGGGAAACCAAACTGAAAAATATATACTGCGATACATTATTTGTGTATGGGTATAAGCCAGATGGATTGGTACATTTTAGGTACAATACTTGTGTTCATATGTATCAAATCATGGATATGTACAAAAGGGAATGTCATATAACTACATGTTCAAATATGTGCCGGTAGAGTTTAGCGTGGCTAGCCAAAATGATTTCTGCAAAAGGAACATGTTAGTTGTGTACATTCCTCGGTCTTTCTCTCGAGTTACTGAATAGGATTTCTGAAATTAATGCTATATGACACTATAATGTCTCTCCCTGGATTCGATTTAATTAATTGTTGCCAAATAATTTCTTTATATTATAGAAATTGAATTTTTAATATCCCTCCCCTTGGTACGTTTGGAACGAAAAGGTAAAAATTGTTTAAAATATAATTTTGAAAAAATAACTTGAGCAAAACATTTTGCGTCATTTATTGAACAGCATATTATCAGTGTCGTTGTTGTGTCCCAGTGGAACACATATAAACATCGTAGTATTGGTTTAAAATGACAGTCAACGAGGAGTACCCTACTAAGAATGCATCACATGGACCAGCACATTAAACGTTTGCATGCCGAGGAAACAATTAACACTAGAATAACTTTCTAATCCAAGGGACAAATTGTCACAGAATTAGGCGAAAATTGAATTTTTTTTCTTTCTTGAATTACAAACTAATCTCATCATTTTTTTGGTTTCGTCGTACATGTGTTACCTGGGGTGAATAAGTGTTTTTTCAAGGTAAGCGGCGTGTAACGATTTGCATGTGCCTGACCTCGTATCACTTGAAGTCAGGAACATTAGAATCACGGGGTGCACGGTAATTCTGCCGTGAATTCTGCTCACCTATTTGAGTATATATAAGGCAGAATATTTCTGATAAATATTACGGGACCAAAATTATCTTATCACAGGAAAGAGAGCTCGTCATTCTATCTCCCGCCAAAAGGGGTGAGTGTTAAATTTATATTTCGATTTATTGTGAATTTTATTCAGTTTATCATTTCATGTAATGATGCCTTTATTACAATGCAGATTTAAACGTGGAATATTTGGAATTACTAGTCACATTAGACTTTAAATGCAATAGTCTAATCTAAGTTTTAGATTGTTTTAGAAAAAAACTATTATTAGTTTGGTCTCTTTATTGTAGCTGAACGTCTCTGAACGTATCTGATTGTAGCTAAACGTATCTGATTGTAGCTGAAGTCTCTGAATGTCTCTGAATTTTAGCTGAATGTAATTAATTGAGCCATTTGATTGTGAGATCAAATTGAGGTATCTGACTGTCTGTCTGTAGTATTGTCTGTCCGTCTACATCTGTCGTGATGTGTAAATATCCGGAAATCTAGAAGTCTGAGTGTCGGAGCTGTCTAGAGGTGTAAACATCCAGTGTGGCATCTAGGTATTTGGGACCGATGTTTCTAGTAGATGCTGTATGCTGTCTGTACGTATAATTGTGGTGGATCCGTGAAGGGCAAACGGCCGATAAAAGTATTGGTCAACCCTAGGTATTTGGGGAAACTGGGCGGCGATTCAACAGTTGGTGAATCGTACGGTTATACAGGGTCGAGACACATGTGTGTGTTGCAATTGTAGTAAAATTGAATACATTGTTATATTTACATAGTTACTTCAAATAACAGTAGTATTTCAAGGGATTACATGAATCTCAATAAAAGTTAGCAACTTGATTAAATACATGTTCGTGCTAGTTGTCGCAATCCATACGTGCGATAGTATAGTTTGATGTTTGTATTTATTTATCGCAATTTATACTTGCGTTAATATAACTTTTGTAAAGGTTCCTTGGATCTGTATATAGTCCAAGAGATTCCTTTGTATCTGTGTTTTATTTTGTATTAATATTTAATTTATTCATGTATTGTGAATTGTTGTGAGTGTAATTGTTGGTTGAACGCATGAGTTATTGTGTTGATACATCATTTTTTTTCATTAATAATTTATTTCATAAATTTACATTATCTTTCACACAATGTGTTTGTGTTGTTCATTTAATCCACCATCCACTCGGTAACAATTCTGTTACAATGGTGTCTGAAGTGGGATCGCTGGTTTACGTGAACTGTCAATCATTATTGTGAAAGTATACATTTAATGTTTATATTTGAGCGTGACCTTCTTGACAAGATAATACTCAAGTAGGGGTTTATTTTTGTTTAGTTTATCTAGGTCCGTGTGTCCAGTATAAACGTATTTAAAGTATTGGTTTGGTTACCTTGATCAGGAAGATAAGGTCAGCCTGTGTTATATATATATCTATATTCATATTACAATTTTCACTGTCATGTCATCCCTTAAGGACTTGGTTGCCTTAGGCAAAGAATTTGGGTATAAAGGTGAAAGTCTAAGGAAATTTATTCAGGAAGAACAAGCCCGCGAAAGGGAAGAAAGGGTAAGGTCAAGGGAATTAGAACGGGAAACCGAAGAAAAGAAACAGGAATTAGAAAGGGAAAAAGGGAAAGCCGAAGAAAAGAAACGGGAATTAGAAAGGGAAGCCGATGAAAGGAAATGGGCCTTTGAGAAGGAAAAGATAGACTTAGAGAAGCAGGCCCAAAGGGAAAAGATAGAATTAAAGAAGCAGGCCGGAAAGGAAAAGATAGAATTAGAGAAGGATAAGATAGAATTAGAGAAGCAGGCCGAAAAGGACAGGATAGGATGGGAAAGGGAAGCGGAGGAAAGGTGAATGGAGTTAGATAAACGAACAAAAGTAGAAATGTTAGAGTGAGAAGAAAAAGCAAAGCAACGGGATCATAAGCGTAAGGTAGAATTAGCAGCATCTGGAAGAGAGCACCATTCTGCCTCTAGCAAATTAAGGGGCCCCAAAATACCTCCCTTTGACGATGAAAAAGATAACATGGATAGTTATCTTCATCGGTTTGAGCGGTATGCCGAAAACCAGAAGTGGAGTCAAAATGACTGGGCACTGCATCTTAGTGCTCTCTTAAAAGGTAAATCACTGGATGTATACTCACTACTTCCTAGAGACGATGTGTTTAAGTACGACGTCCTAAAGGAAGCACTTCTCAAAAGGTACGAGATCACTGAACAGGGTTTTCGTAAAAGGTTCAGGTATAGCAAGCTCGATAAGGGAGAAACCTTTGGTCAGTTCATCGTTAGAATTGCAAACTATTTTGAGCGGTGGATTGAATGCGGCAAAGCGGTGAAAACGTTTAAAGGGTTAACTGATTTTTTGCTCAGAGATCAATTATTTAATACAGTTGGGCGGTAATTAGATCAATTTCTGAAAGAGAAAGTCTTTACAAACGTAAAATATATGGCTAAGCAAGCCGATTTCTTTGCCGAAGCTCATGGGGAACCCTGAACGTGGTTTCAAAAGATTTTAAGTCTGGAAACCAGTCTGCGAGACCGATTCCTAGGGAGCTTGTGAAGTCAGCTGAGGCAAATAGGTCAGTTAGGAATCCAGGTATTCAGCGTCTGCAATGTTACTTGTGTAATGCATGGGGTCATGCTCAAAAAGACTGTCCTAATAGAAAGGGACTTGTACATAAGGTAGCAGTGTCTATACAAAGTAAGGGTATATCTGATAATATCGTACAGGTAGAACCATGTATTAATTCGCTTGGCACGTGTCTATTTCCCGAAGCGCGTGTACCAACCGCGAGAGGGTTTGTCAACGGTCGAGAAGTCGTAGTATTACGTGACACTGGTTGCACAGGCGTAGTGATCAAACGTAGTCTCGTGCAGGATAACCAAATGCTATGGTGGGTGTCCCCATGTATGTTACTTGATCAGACGATCGGACGCATTACCGTAGCAAGGATCACGGTAAAAATACCTTTCCTAACGGGAACTGTTGATGCCCTTTGTATGGAAAACCCTATTTACGATCTGACTATCGGTAATGTTGAAGGTTCCCGTCTTCCAACCATGGCCAATTTTAAAATACCTTTGGCCCAGGCAATCGAAACGCGAGCGCAAACACGGCGAGAGAAAACCGCGTTTCATAAATTAATAGTCCCTGAATCGATCTCAGGAATTTCGCGTGATGATTTCAAACAAGAGCAAGAATGTGATGAATCCATCAAGACAATTGTTGAGAAAATCACGTCCGGCGCGATTAGACACTGCAAGAGTGGGGGTAGCTCGAGATTCGTACGCAAGAACGGATTAATTCATAGGGAGTTTAGTGCTCGGGAGGGTAATAAGTATTGGCAAGTGGTCGTACCCCAGAGATATAGATCTCAAGTACTTAGGGTGGCGCATGAGTCAAGCATGGCAGGACATCTAGGTAAGACTAAGACCTTTTAGCAGGTTAGTCGCTGAATTCTAATGGCCCGGTGGTAATGGCGATGTCACACGGTTCTGTAGGTCGGGCGACGTATGTCAGAAAACCGTATGTAAGGGAAGGGTCACAAGGGTGCCCTTAGGACAGATGCCATTAATAGATACACCGTTTAAAAGAGTGGCAGTAGATATTGTAGGACCAATACACCCAGTTACCGAAAGAAATAATCGGTATATTCTTACTCTGGTTGATTACGCGACCAGATACCCCGAAGCGGTAGCGTTACCAACTCTTGAAAGAAACGGAAAGGGTAGCTGAAGCATTAGTTGATATCTTCAGTAGGGTAGGGGTGCCAGAAGAAATCCTCACTGAGTGTGGTGCCCAATTCACCTCTGACCTCATGGGTGAAATAAGTAGGATGTTATCCATCAAACAGCTAAACACTACGCCATACCATCCGATGTGCAATGGACTGGTAGAGAAGTTTAATGGTACCCTTCAAACTCCAAAAGTACGGAATCCATCAGGAAAGTCGTGTCGCCCCA
>JAQISU010000079.1:25000-155000 GCA_029339505.1 Unio delphinus | reverse complement strand
TATAGACAGATATATGTTTAGCGATTGCTATAAGTAATATGATACGCTGATCAATATATCTGGACTACCTACACTCGGATTAAGTAAATATGGTGGAAACAGTCAGTATCTGGACTCAACTGATTAATGAGAAACGTGTAAGAAATGTTTCCATTTTTCCAAAAACAACGAAAACGGTAGCAGTTTCATTGTTCTTATGATCTTTGAAAACTGACGATTCTGGTCTAGTGTTGCGCTGTATCATTTATATATTTCACCTTTCTGACAATAGTACAGTGCTCAATTAACAAAAAAAATATCATTACTTTCGGTAACAATATGAACAAAGAATATCATTATAGACATAATTTGCTAGGTATCCGGTCAATCGCTCGCCAACAATTGCTCGCCGGTCAATTGCTCGTGGCTAATTGCTCGCTATAACAATTGCTCGCGGAACGTACTGCTCGCCGGTCAATTGATCGCGAGAACAATAGCTCGCATGTGTATTGATCGCCAATTGAAACCGAATAAGTTAACAATATTAAGAAGAACCAAACGACTAATACTTGTTTAACATTTATTAAAAATAAAGACTAGTTATACAACCAGTATCTTAAAAATACGTGATATACCAAACTTTTATATCACGTATTAAAACGACAAATTATGCGACAAACCTCTTAAGTAATCCATCAAGTCAATTTCTTTATAAGTTTCAACAATTTTTTTATTCTGGACTCTGCATCCCTGTATCTCTTCTTTTGAGGCTGTATAGATTGGCCAGCCAAAGATTGTTCAATTTTAGCTTCATTTAGGCCTTGTTCCTTTTGCTAAACTGTTATAAATTTCCATATAGTTGGATGATTTCCACCGATCAACTCGCTAAACGATCGGTGCCATCCTTCACAGCTGT
Source organism: Unio delphinus (assembly GCA_029339505.1). Taxonomy (NCBI): domain Eukaryota; kingdom Metazoa; phylum Mollusca; class Bivalvia; order Unionida; family Unionidae; genus Unio; species Unio delphinus. Next base: position 154,105 of record JAQISU010000079.1, on the reverse strand, counting down.
TGTTTGTCTTTGGAAGATCATCGTTAATGTTGTCGTAACAACTCCACATTGAGTGTGATGTACGTGGCGGTCGACGTTTGTTGCCTCGTGTAGGCCGTCCAATCCATGTATCTTCAAAGTAGTCAAGTACTGGCTGTGATTCCAAAGGAAAATCAACACGTGAAAGTAATTCTTCAAATGCTAGAACTACATCTTCAACAGGAACAAATGCAAGACTTGGTAAATGGCGCATCTGCATGGCAAAATCTGCATCATTTTCATAGCGATGTTGAAGACCGTTTGATTGAATGTTTCTGTATAGGCACTGATAAAAATGAAAAAAAACATCCTCTGAGTTGTATTCCAATAAACTCATGCTGGAAGGCTTTCACAGTCGCCGTTTCAAAATCGGTCATCACCGATATCGGTCTCATTGATGGCTCCAATTGTTTCAGTTTGCTGAAAACCATTCGATAGCTTTCCTCAGTTTTTTCCGACATTAAAACGAAAACAGCTGGTACAATATTATTGTTAATAAATCCATGAATAGTGTATAACTGAGCGAATAATGGTGGAACAGTTTTAAACGTTACGTCAGCATACCAGTGCTGTGATCTTGCTAAAAGTTGCAAGTTTCGATGAGTAGAGAAAATTAGAGTTCTTTTGTCACCTTGCCCGCTGTCGTATAATAAAAGTCGTGAGATTTGAGGGTTTTCTTAAACTCATCTTGTATAACTAAGTCTTGCAACGACAAGGGATTTGCTGGCATTGCTCCTTTACGTTTGCGGGCACGTCGAATCACCCTTTCCATATTGTTGACGCTTGTTAGCTGACCAAGTGCTGGTTGAGATGCAAGGATTATAGCATCTGCAACAATGTTCTGCAGTCCATCCTGTGTGGTGACCGCTCTGTCAATAATGTTATTCATAACATCCAAAACTTCCGCTCTACATGCATTGCCAGAATGATTGTGTTCTCCAATCCTTTTCGCAATACTATCTCCAATTGTATGAACTCGACCATGACACCTTTTGCTTCTAGAATATTCGCACTTAAAAAGGTTTTTTCACCGTCAGACTTATCTTTGATGTATACATGACCATTATCAATAAGTTTGCGCTTTCCTTTCTCGCTAATCGCAAATCTTAGAGCCATTTAAAAAATAAATTGTATTATAATATTTAATATAGAAATTTTATTAGTAAATTTCTAGTAAGTTAATATTACGTTTGAAAAAAGTAGCATTTGTCCTGCCTTATATACCTGTTGAGGCCCTTATTGAATGTATTTGAGTAGACAATAATTAAAATGTTATTATTCCGCTAAGTATATTTCAGAAACAGTTACACCTGTTAGAGCACTTTTCAAAGAGATCAATTGGCCGGCGAGCTATTGTTCTCGCGATCAATTGACCGGCGAGCAGTCTAATTATGACGTCAAGACATATCACTTTAACTAATCACGCACTTCTTAGAGCAGATGTGTTGATATTGAGTATCTTAACATTAACCTATTTTGTAATAAGATTTTACTTTTCAAAGAGATCAATTGGCCGGCGAGCTATTGTTCTCGCGATCAATTGACCGGCGAGCAGTACATCCCGCGAGCAATTGTTATAGCGAGCAATTAACCACGAGCAATTGACCGGCGAGCAATTGTCGGCGAGCAATTGACAGTAAATCAATTTGCTATGATACTTTGCGGAGCTGCATCCTTAAATTATGAAGTACGTGTTTAATAAGTAAATAACATCCTGACCTTGCTCAACTTTTAAAGCGATATAACAGTTTTAAAAATATACATATATTTATATTCAAAACAATGATAGAATGCTCTCTGAACAGCCATCTATAATTATAGGTATTTACATTCAATCACTTCTTGAATATGATGTAAGCGTAGAGAATAAAGACAGTCAGGCAAACAAGGAGAAAAAAAACTGCATATATTAATTTATAAATTTTTATTACAAACTAGAAAGAATTCACACGCACACATATACACACTTATATATATATATATTGCATTTAAATATCACTAGATATAGTGTTTAATGATATTTTAATTTAACATTAAATAAATTATGATGGTAAAAGCTGATTAAAGTATAAAAGTAGGACAATAACAAAAAAATGAAAATGTAAATAACCAAAAGCCAAAGAAATGATGGAGTGTGCGATGATTATGTAAATATATTAGTAGAAATATTTGTACAAGAATAATTACAAAGATATATACTTTATTGGTCCTAGATTCATTAAATGTTTATTACACTTCATAAAGTAATACTGAATCAGTTTTCAACAGTGTTGAATCCTTTGACCTCTTACTCTGTAATAGGATATTAAGGTTAGTCTGGATTCATTACTAGTGTGGAATAAATTTACCAAATAAAACCTGTAATTCACGTATACGTTGGGGTTTGGAACCTGATCACTCGACAGACGCTTTTGCACTTTCAAAACAGAAATCAATGAGACATTGTATTTATGAACTTTCTGTAAATAATATATCAGGCTCCGTTTCATTGAACTTTTGAATGTTTTCCAGAAATGTACGTGTTGGGGAGGACATAGATGCATGAAAGAGATAAATGGATTGATGTTGCTATAGTACCAGACTGACATATTAAATAAATTGTATGACATATTTCTTTCGAAGCCATATTTGCAGACATCATCTTTTAGTCTTATTAGCATCCTATCAGTATATATATATATATATATATATATATATATATATATATATATATATATATATATATATATATATATATATATATATATATATACATATATATGTTTTTTTTTCTTCAAACTATGCATATCTTTATGGTTGGCCTGTTAAACTCAGAGGAAGATGATTTATGCTATTTGGCCCAATTTAATATTTCGATTGAAACTTTTGCAGAATTTGTTTGTGATAATTCATCCGTTGATATATTCGGAAACAAATAATTTACTCAAAATGGATATTACCTTGTTAGATTTATTAACCTAGCTTAATATTAAAAACATACATTAGTAAAATATATTTAATGCAATCAAATTTACTTCAAATTAAATAACTGTTAGATGTTGAGTAATAATTTTCTCACATGGTTTTGTATCGAAAACTTACTTTTAAAACTTTAGTCATTATGTCAAATAGGAAACGTGAATATGCGATAAATCAATAAAAGAGTTGTAGGCGTATCCACTATTCTAAGACATGTTACTATTTATCATATGCAACAACTTTTACAAATTAAATCGAATTATGTGAACAACATTATCATTTTCTGAGCTAGACATTCCTTTACTAAGATTTCAATATATTGTGAGTTGTTTAGAGCTTATGGCGTCTAAAACATGAGCTGAAGTACGTGAACTAAACGATTTTATAAATTTTAGCAAAATTAGTACATGAATACCCGAATCGACCATCACGGTGGCTGATGTAATGTCGCTTTTTTCTGAACCAATATATTGTAAAATACTCTAGAAAAACAAAAGATAAAGGCATTTTGAATTCTATGCAGAGAGCTGTGCTGTTAATCATTTACCGACCGCGTAAGATCTCAGACCTATGACTCAATTGTTGTAGACGGCGATGCTAAGTTTAGTGATATACATAAATTGCCTTAAACAGTAATTATAAATATACTATCATTCATTATTCCAGACATACGTTTCGAAAACAAAACTAAAAAAAGTATACTCATATGATGTAGTTTTGTAGCAATTGTAGTGTGGATTTTCCAATTGTCATTTTAAAAGAAACACGATTTATATTAATGATAATATTGCAGGAGTACAAGGAATTGCGCACTGCACAAATATGTATTTTATCGTAAAGCGATAAAACCTCCTTATTTTGCTTTGCTGAAATCGCCTTAGTTTATTTTATTAACGAACTGTATTCATTTTGGTTTTATTAAAGCTTTAAGCTCTTCAATATTAGACCAACAACTTCGTTTTCTCGCCTCTATTTTACATTTATCTGACACGACTAAGTCATAATAAGAGTAGCTCACTCATTAACGAACCAGCAAGAATTGAATGCATTTCAAGCAGATAATTGTAATGATGATATGCGTTATAAGTAATTTTGACACTTTTTCCGGACACTTGACTCATACAGCTTGGACCATGTTAACGTTGCTTTGTATTAATAAATTTGCTGCGGATGTTAGAGGCGGAGGATACAATTGATACGTTTTATTTGGTCTTAGCGGCAATTTTATAAAATGTTTGGATATAGGTTAGTGACCAAGTGGTAATGTTGCGTTCAATTTCGGTAAAGAAAAAGAATACAAAATACAGAAAGACATACCAAAATTTAGTTTGAATGGACTAAAACACCATTTTGTACAAGGTAGTGTTGATTGTGTAGAAAAAACCGCAAAAGTCCCATACCTAATAAACAAAAAAAAAATGATCAAGCGTGGCAATGTTATCAGTCATCTATCAATTAAACTGGAAATGGTATTAGGTTATTTACGGCCATGCAATACTATCACCATTATTGAGACGTGACAATGAATGAGTAATAACTAGCATTAATTTTTGAGAATTTACGATTATTTAAGTCTTATCGATTCATTATCGTGGTGAAGTAAACATTTTCATTTCTTGATTATGTTTAATTTTTCATTCAATCACTTTCTTTGATATAAATAACTACTGATATATATTTAATCAGTATTGGATAATATTGCATGTTTTGGCAATCCGATCACAATTCTTGTAGTTCACTGTCAAAACAATTTTGGGTCACAGATGCTTATCTGAAAAAAATCAGAACCCTGAACTCACCGATTATGCCCGTGATACATGATAGTCAACAAGTAATTATATTAAAATTGTTTTTAAAACTTTGTTTCAAAATTAAAAGGTTTCAAATATTTTTTCTAAACTATTTCAATAATCGTTTCCTAATTAGTAATAGTAATTATATTTCAGTTTATGGCAGTGATCATAATTATTTTATAGCCTGCTCAATCGGCAAAACATCAAAGTATTTATAGGTTACAGCATTTGTATGGGAAAATATGAAGAGTGTTTGGGATGGATATAATGAACGACCTTATTTTAACATACAAATGCATTAACCTTTTCATTATACTTCTTGTTCTATCTAAGACTTACTTATATAAACATACATACACTACATGAAATACAGTACCTGAATGTATGCCATATTTAAATCACAATAAACAAACGCCGATTCATCATCACATAACATTTTTAATGTGCATATATCTCCGACCAGAAAAATTTTAATTTAGTGGCGCGATATATATCACTTTTTGAAAAAGATAGCGTTTTTGGTTTACTTAAAATTGAAATTAAGATTCGTTCTGTATATGAACGTACAGTGCAGCAAATATTTAATATTGTTTGGAATGAATGAAGTTTTGTAGTTTTGTGGATTCTGCTGCATTTCATAATGACGACTGGATTTTCTATGTCAATGCTACCTGACGTAGGTCTGGTTGCAGCTGCGATGGAGCTGCGTGTTGACATATGAACGTGTTTCTGTTCTATCATTGAATGTTTAAAACCATAATGTGGGGAAATATGAAGAATTTATATTGCACGTATCACAAAAGCGCTATGGAATATAATGTTTATTTAGTTTTTCGTTCAGTAAGTAGGATGTCATTGCACTAAGAGTAAATTCTAAATTAATGTTCATTTTGAAACGTGTAATTGAGCTTGACACACCATGGTATGGCTCATTTAATTCGGATTTGCAGAAGAAGACAAATGCATTTTGAGGAAATTCATGATGTACAACTTTAAGTATATTTGTTGCCATTTTTTATTACTAGCTACATAAGACAGTTTTGGCTTCGTCTCGTGCATCCTATGTTAGCGGAACATATCGTGTATGACCTACCTGGCGTCTATCGCTAGCCTAAATCCGAAACAGTGTATCAAAAAAGTTAACGCGGATTGTTGCAAAGCACCTGGTATGTGTCAGTCCACGAAACATCTGCTTTAGTTCATTCAGAAACAAATGTAACGAAATAAAACGTAACACCCCTAATATGTAAGTGTACATTTTATAAAAAGTAGTTCCTAATACAATATTGCGTACTCGTGTCGTGGACGTGTGTTAAATATGAAGTGCACATGAGTGCAATGTCGGATAATAATGCATGCTTAGGATAGAGATATTAGAGACAAAACCAGAACATATTAATTGCATGGTATGAGGAATTATAACTGACTCAGCTGTATATCACTATTCCTAGTTGATGCTTCTTTCAATATTATGTTATATATAACTTAGTGATAGCGATACCAATATACTATAGTTCAAGCAGAAATAAATATTTCCATAGAATACAAAGTGATCCTTCAAGAGGTATATGTGCATTGTGAACTATATTCCAAAAATAATCCTAAATCTCTTATCGCTATCCAGAACATCAAAATGTTCTGCAATAATTCCAAAAGTACCGAATATGGGGATGTATCAAAAGGCTTGCAGTGTGAAATTAATAGAATCCGAATGTATCTAAATGGATTGCAAATAATTCCAAAATCGTAATAATTCCAAAACTAGTCGAGGACTATTTAATTTCCAGTCAATAATTTAAATAAATAATTTTTTTCATATATGGACACAAGTAAAAGTGATTTCACAGTCTGGTTGTAGAATATGATTTAAAAATCTTTTACCTAGTCCTTCAAAATAAGCCTGTCACCTTATGAATGCATGAGCCAATTGATTGATTTACATTGATCACGACCTATTTCAAACGTGGTCAGAAGTGTGAACATTCAGATGACAATGTGTATATTACTTAATCTAAATATTTTATACAGTTACGAGAAGGTATTACAAATCATAGAGAGCGAAATATAATAATTTTTTGGCCAGTAAGGAATCATTTTTCTATGCATAATAATTTATATAGTTTCAGTCGGAAAAGAAGAATATGACAGATAATGTTTACATTATATAAATATACCTGATAATAAAACTAAACATACGCACTGTCACATCGGCAAATGTAAATGTCTTTCCTATGATTACTGTTTCGGAAAATGTTTAAATATTTGCGTTTTGTAAGTAAATTAAGGCAACAATTGAATCTATTATATTCTTTTAGAGAGATAGAGAAGGAAATAAAATGAGAAAGTGATATAGAAACGGTATGATACTTGAAGTTTAATAATAACAATGTAAATATGTAGCAAGTGGTAAAGGCGTAAACAGTTTTGTTGATGAATGAGGCACATGTTTCTTTAGAGTGACTCGTATATCATTTGACAATAAAAAACAATAATCAGTTACTCTGTTTAGCTTGGTTTTTGGTGTGTGATTTATAATTACAAAAAAAATCTACTATGCGAAATATAGACATTTTACAGAAAAATGAATTTCTTCCAAGTACGGATATAATTCTAAAAAACTGAAATAATTTAAACAGTATATGACATTGTAATTTAAATAACTAAGTGAAACTGTGGAACATCAAACAATGCAGAGAGTAATGCAATACATTTTCACAGCAAACAATATCAAAAAAATATAGAAAACAATTACAAATTGAATTTAATAAAATTAGACCGTAGGACATTAAATTCATTTTTAACAAAAGTGCAAGCCTATTACAACAGATGAAAAATGATATTTACCATAATTCATAATGATCATAAAAAATGGACAAGACAATGAAAACAAACAAACAACAGAGATATGGTACATAAAATATTGTGAAAAGTAAGAAGCTAGTGTTCTTCAGTGGTAGATTAGAGACAGAAATGATTTTTACATTATATAATGTGAATATGCTGGAATGCTGAAATAACTGTAACATTACATTAAAAGTAATGCTAAAGACATGGCAGTATGTTAGATTTGTCTCGAAGGTAATTCAATCACGAGATTGATTTATCAATAAGCATATATTTGGAATAACCCACACTATCAATATAGTTAGAAAGGCATTAGCTTATATAAATTGTGTGTTTTTACCTTCAACACTTAACAATCAATACATCATTTCCGTCTAACAAATAATGAACTATTTCGCTTCTACGAAGAATTTAAACAATATGTAAATTGTGACTCTATCTTGCATTACCGCTTTAAATTTTGACGATACTTGTTTGTCTTTATTTTATACAATTAGCCACAGTAATTCAACATCAAATATGTGACGCACTTCTTAATTAATGTGCAGGATACTGTTTGCTTGAATTTCATCATTATGAGCGAATCATGCTGGAATACAATGTATTCAAACTATGCAAATCGTCACGTGAATATCAGGCTCCAGTACGGCGTTATCATTGACTTCGAAATATGTCAACCTAATTGTTATTGATTGATAAATGTTGCGAATGTGCTTAGCAATATTTGGACATTTAACACTTGTCACGAAATTACTACACATATATGATTTTAGAATGAACGTTTCCATTTATAGATGTCGCACATTTATATCAACTTCAATTTAAATTGATTCTGCTTAAACCTTAATGTACGAATGAAAAATGTATAGATAAAGAAGATTATAGTGTCATTAAAGGAACCCAGGCTACAATTAACATTTATTGTATTCAGGATTACATACATACATACATACATACATACATACATACATACATACATACATACATACATACATACATACATACATACATACATACATACATACATACATACATACATACATACATACCTTCTTAGCTACCTATCTACCTACCTGCCTGCCTACCTACCTACCTACATACCTACTTACCTACCTACCTACCTACCTACTTACATACTTACATACATACATACACATATATTCACACATACAAACAGACATACAGACAGACCGACATACAGACATTTAAACATACATACAGATATACATACCTTCTTACCTACCTATCTATCTACCTGACTGCCTACCTACCAACCTACATACTTACCTACCTACCTACCTACATACTAATATACATACATACACATACATATACAAATATATTCAGACATACATACATACATACATACATAAATACATACGTACGTACGTGCGTGTGTGCGTGCATGCGTGCGTGCGTGCGTGCGTGCGTCCGTACGTACGTACGTACATACATACATACAAACATACATACATACATACATACATACATACATACATACATACATACATACATACATACATACATACATACATACATACATACATACATACATACATACATACGGACAGACAGAGAGAAAGACAGACAGGCATATAAACATACAGACAGACAAACAGGCATATAGACAGGCATGGCTATGCAAATAATACATAAATATGTAGACAGACATACAGAAAAGTATGTATGAAGTGATACAACAATTAGTTTGTTGGGTAAACTTTGCAGTTCAGCCAATGACAACTCACCATGAATTTTGAGCATCAGGAAATGATAATTACGGTTAATAATATTGCATTTTGATACAGTGTTCGGCAACAAACGAGGTGTACTTACATAATGCGTAAGCATTTTCTCAATTTATTCCGTAGGTACGCGTTTTTCGATTGTTCAAATTAGCATGGTATGCTGATCAAGAAATCTGGACTAACTACAATCGAATTATGTAAATATGGTAAAAGCAGTCAGTATTTGGACTCAACTGATTAATGAAAAACGTGTAAGAAATGTTTCCATTTTTACAAAAACAACGAAAACTGTAGCAGTTTCTTTCTTCTCATGATCTGTGACAATTGACGCTTCTTGTCTAGTGTTGCGTTGTATCATTTATATGTTTGACCTTTCTGAGAATAGTACATTGGTCAATTAACAAACATGACTATCAGTATTTTCATTAACATAATGAACAAATAATATGAATTTTGACTTAATTTGCCATGATACTTTTGCGCAAAGAGCTGCATCCTTAATATATGAAGTTCGTGTTTCATAAGTACATACCATCCTGACCTTGCTCAACTTTTAAGGCGATAGAACAGTTTTACCTAAACATATGAGAAACAATTAAGTAATAAAAAGGACAGAGATTTCAAGGTAAATTTCCAATGTTTTGGTTGAATATGAAACGTATTTTGGACAAGGTCAAGACGATAATACAATTGTTTATAGCATATAATTGAATACAAATAAAAAATCTAACAAACCATGCACATAGGTCTAGATACTTTGAACATACAATGCAGGCTAGAGAAGTACAATACATTTTTACTACAAATGAAGTTTAAAAAATGTGTAAAATGGTTTACTAATTGTATTTAATAAAAAAAGATCGCACCACATGATACTTATTTTTAACAAAAAACCAATTCTATTTATTGCAAATGAAAAACGATATTTACTATAATAATTAATGGTGAACTAAACTAAACTTTTTTAAAAAATTAAAAAAAATGGACAAGAAAATAAGAACATAGAAATAACAAACATATATATGACTAATACAAAAAAGTAACATACCAGTGTACTTTGATGGCAGGGTGGAGACAGGGATGATTATCAAATGACATAATGTGCATGTGCTGGAATTCTTAAAAGTTATGCTAAAGACATTCCAGCTGCTAAATTTTGTTTAGAAGGTAATTATGTCACGAGATGCCTTGATCATTAAGCATGTATTTGGAAAAAAGAACAATGACTATGGTCAAAAAAGGTATTAACATTTCTAAAATGTTATACCTCGATACTTGACTATCAAAAGTTCCTATCAAAATATAAATTAAGGATCTATTTAAAAACATTCTAGATGAACTAGACCTCTACTGGATCTAGAACCACTATTAGCATTTTAGCAGCAGAGTGGGTGAACAGACCAGCTTTTTAGACGTCAACGATGCTTCCTTCTAGTTAATATTTACTAGGAAGTTCTCAATTTGTCAAATAAACCCTTCTAGTTAATATTTACTAGGAAGTTCTCAATTTGTCAAATAAACCCTTCTAGTTAATATTTACTAGGAAGTCCTAATTTGTCAAATAGACCTAATAAATATTAACTAGAAGGGTTCATTTGGTAAAAAAAAAGACGCCATTTAGTTGACGTTCACCTCCTCGGCTGCTAATGCGCTAACAATTTTTTTACGATGAAAGTCTTTAAGACGAAAATCCTTTCAGGACTGTACAAACAAACTAATTTGTAAAACCTCACCTCGTAAATCAATCAGATTATTAGATTGGTCAGTGAGTTTGAAATTAATTCTCGTTAACAAATTATTATGACATCGCATATAGACTAGATTAGTTGGGTCTTCAATAATTAGAAATCCTGGAGGAGCCGTTGGTGCAAATGAGTATAAAATATATCCTTGCTGAGCTTGATTTGATTGTTCGAGATTTATTTGATAATTTCCTTCGATAACGTCACATACTAAATTGAGCGCAATCACCGTTGAAATATTCACATTGTTCGGAGCAATATGTCTACCGCCGCCTTCTGGATCATTATTAAATTTCAGAATATTTGTTGTAGGATTCTTCGATTTTTTCCAATTATCGTGGATTCTTTTAAACCCAATATTAATAGCATCGCCAAGTTGTTTCTTTAGTTTATCCGGGTTATATCCAGGGATTTTAAAATCTTTAATCTCCGTTTTATTAATATTGTATAGATCCGCAAACTTATCATGTAAGATCTCTTCATTTAATACTTCTTGAATAATTTTCGAGTGAAATATTTTCATATCGTCGATGATTTTATTACCCGTTTCTACGACGTTGATAAATTCATCCTTGGTGAGAGAGCCGGATTTAATAGATATTAGCAGTAGTGAAAAATCGTTATTCATTGCTGTGAAATTTCCGTTAATGAGAGGAACATAAATTGATTCAAAAATTTCTTTATTAAAGAATTTATTAGGAGCATAATCTTGATAACTCTTGACTTCATTGACGGGTTTTATTTTGTTGGTGATATAATCGGATTTCTTAGGTTCGGGTGGAAAATCCTTCGAATTTTCTCGCGCGAGTTATCCGGTGGTAATTCAGGCCATCCTAACACTGATCTTATAGAACTCTGATAAATATCTACAACGTATCCTTCTGTATTTATCTCGATAGCAGATGATAATGTTGGCTCGTGAACTGTTATAGCGATTTTTGATTCTTTTCCGGTGAGAGATTTTATTCTGCGTTGAAATTCAGCATTGATCTGTTCGATTTGGTATGATCCTGTTGGTATAGAAACAACCTGCCAATCTGGTGTTCCGTCTTCACGATTCTTGTTTGCAAATACCAAGGAATTATTCGGTTGTTGACCACCAAATGCTACCGATCTAATATTAGGCCAGCTATGATATACTCGTAGTTTTGCTAGCGCGATCTCGCTCACGGGAACGGGGTTTGGAAAATTCACACTAAATTCAGGACGTGTTGAGGTTATTGATATCGTGCTTGTTTTCACCGGTGTTGTATTTGTTACTATTTGTTGAAGTAGTTCTTGCGACGACATTATTATTATTATTATTCTGCTCTAATTTCAGCATTGTTGATTTATACAATTGAGCCATAGTTGAGAATTCGCTATCTGATATTGTTGTGTCATCCAACGACGATGATATCAACGAGGATAATTGCGAGTAACCGGCAGATGCAATGTGAAATTTTATTACATAATTGTGTAGTTTACTCTGGCTACACGATGATAATTTTTTTGTGATCCCGGTTAATATCCCGGCGATTGTAGCTATGGAAGAAATAACAATTGGAACTACAACCGGAGCAATCATAGTAACCGAGGATAATATTATTCCAGCCGCGGTGATTATTCCCGATACTGAATACACAGTGACATCAACTGCGGTTATTCTTCGTTGGTATTTTTTTATTTTTATTTGATACTCCTCACAGAGAGAACTGAGTTTAGTTTGAAATTCTCTGACTTGATCATAGCGATACTGATTCGATGATGGAGTCATTTTATTTTAAAAGCGCTAGCATTTTCAATTCAAAATTCTGAAAGAATTTTTAAATCAATTTAATTGTTTACTTAAATCCACTACGAATTCTACGTACCACGTTACTGAAACCCTGACTAGATTTTTATCTGTAGTCGTTATCGTGAATTGTTCAATTGTATCCTTGTCGATGATCGTTGATATCGTATTATTGACTCCAGATGAACTACTTGATGATATATCGAATTGAGTCGGTGATATTATTGTTAATCGATAAATACCCTTTACGGTTGCGGCTATGTTTAAAATGTTATTTGTAGGTGTCCACGTATATGATCCGTGTTGAATCGTGTGTACTACGTTGTTGACGATAGATTTATCATGAGGAATTTTCACTTTTTCAACAACGCTTATCATCCTCGTTGCATCATCCTTTATTGCGTTATTGAATGTTTTAAGCTCATCGATGGATTTTTTAATATCAGGAAGGGTTATTTCAATTTTATCAAATGGGCTCCCAATAAACTTGTCCATGAGGTTTTTACGAAACGTCATAAATAGTTTCACGTGTTTTTCATATTCGGATTGAAGAGTTGCTAGTTCTAACATAGAATCTTTTATTACGGTGAGTTTTGGTGTGGTTACTGGTGGATTTCCAAAAAATTCTAGTATGGGTTTGTCAATTTGGTCAATTGTATTTTTTTGTGTTTCACGAAACCAGTTAAATGCAACTATATGATCGTCATATTTATCATTGAGTGATTTTAATGAATTCACCGTGTTATCGTATGTTGCTAATTTATCCGTAATCGTTGAAACAAGTACACCTGGTTTGAGTTTACCCCCATCAGAAAATAACGCGATAGTATCCTCTGCTGCGTCTCGTTGTTTAACCAAAATATCATTAAGAGAGATATTACTACTTTTCAACTTACCCTGACGATCTTGAAAAACAACTATTTCACCAGGATCAACATTTGCTAGATTCAACATTTCAGTTATTTCATCTTCGATTAGTTTTTTAATATCCTTGTTATCAACAGTTTCAACTCCACTATCAGGTTTTTTCAGCGATGATAAAGGTCGTCCCCAAATATCAATCATTATTATAGAAATCTTTTTATCATTTAAATCCTATGGATTTCTAATCCGAGAAACGCTAGCGTTTCTACCGCTAGTATACTCATTTACCACTACATGAGGTGGTTTTAAAGATTCTTTCGAAATAGCATTAAGGACATTTAATACTTCTCGACCGCATATTGGTGGGTCATTCAACGTTTGTGTTGGTAGTGTAGAATAAAAAATTGGAAATCTTTTAAATTTCTTAATATAACGCATAAATTCTTTTGGCGGCGCTAATCCATATGAATCGAAATAAACAATCCCACGAGGATCAATCGCGTAACAAACCCAATGTGTTCCAGGTCCATCGCTGTTATCTAGATTAATAATACCAGTTTCAACATCATTTGGTTGTGTCGGTAACTGATCTCTCATAAAAACACCTCTGAAGTTTTTTATCGCTAGTTTTTTAGCGGCATCAATTAAATCAAAATTGGACATGGGAACCATCGGTTCCTTAATCACAGATTTGGAAATCGAAGATTTCGGAACTATATCGTTCCTGGAATTCGAAGACCCTTTCCGTTGTACCATGAATACGGGGTTCCTGGTAGTCTTAGACCCTTTCCTTTTTTTTTACCAGATCCACGAGTGGATCTGCGGATGGATCCGCCTGTTGCTTTCTTTAGTGCCATTCCTGCCGCGGTACCAACGGCTCCTAACGCTGCTGCCTTCGCCACCGCTGGGGCTGCTGCGGCAATCAACCCTGGAATCAACCCTAACAACGGGAATATACCACCAGTCTTTTCCATGTTTTTAATCGCGCTCGCAGAAAGAGTAACCTGAACTCCTTTTTTTTCTTTCAGCGCTTTATTAAAATGATTAGTCTGAGTTTTTGTCAGCGATAGTTTATTCCCTCCGCCATTCATTTGATTAGGTTTCAGCGTTATTGTGGTTCCACATTGCTTAGCTGATTTGGATTGTAATTTTTTTAGTTGACCAGGTGTCAACGTAACATTGATATTACTATACGACATTATACAAAACAGATTGATTCTAAATCGCAAATGATTCAATTAAAGATTTTCCACTGGTGCATCAATAAGTCTCATTCGTCCACCAACACCTTCGAGTAGCATTGATTTATCACTGAGAATGACAGCAATTGCTCTATATTCAGGGATAGCACCACGAAGTATACGAGCTCGGAAATGTATATCAACGACGGACTGTCTCATTAAGTCAAGATGTTCCAACGAAAAGTAATAAATTGGATAAAGAGTACTAAAATCCAACTGTGATATTTGTAGACCAGTATCGACATTTTGATCACGTCCCATATACGACAGCAACCGATGATAAACTCGTGCAATATGGTTTTGACCGTAATTAAGTTGTATATCCTCGGATGGTTCTTGTTGTCCGTTTATTCTCAGCGAGACTTCATTAACACCTAATCGATCAAATATCATATGGGAGTAGAGTTGATTTCCAATTCTCGTCGTATCCTGTAACGCAATAAATATATGACGTGGAGCTGAAATACCCTGTTTTGATGCCAGGTTCCACGTAAATATGCCGTTAGTAGTTGATTGTACAACATCTGTACTCATTGTTAGCCAACTTAATAATCTCTTCCCCCCTTGATCCATAAATGATAGTAAACGTGGTTCTGTTGACAACGATGGAGTCAGCACTGGCATCCAAAGTGATAGTTTTGTTAAAACGACTTTACCGGCATCATCATTTGGGTTTGCAGGATCTGCTGGAATCCTCCAAATTGCATCATTGTCAGTACCTTTTCGCACAACCGCTATAGTATGTTTCGCTCCATAGATAACTTTTCGGACATTTCTACAGAATCCAAATATATGATGTAGTGGAATCGCGCATGAAAATGATCTGCGCGCCCCTTCCAACATTGACATACGTGTTGCAGCTCCTAGATTGAAATTAGGATCAGCGTTTATAATCATATCCTCGGCATCAATAGTAGCGGCACCAGCATTATTCTTTGGTCGTCTTACAACAAATGGATTTTTCCCAGTGGTATTTTTAATATCCTTTGCAAACATCATAGAGGGACCGGCCGATCTTGTATAATCGTCGGAATATCTTGCTAGCCCTAGTATTGTTGTTGCTACATCAACATCACGTTCTATCGACTCAATTTCCTTTCCATCAATGAGATATCTTGCACTTTCAAATAACGCCATGATACCATTATTGACAAAACCGACTTGAGTACCAGCTGGATATTGTGTATCATCATGCTGTAAAAGTTCACCTTCGACTTCAATAAAGGCTTCAGCGGGTAAAAAGTATTTACTGGTATCATGAACTTGAAGTTCAATTCGTGACCGAAGATTAGGTTGCACTGCGTGATAAGCAAAAAATTGATAATCACGTACAGAATCATCTTTAAGTACTGGGGCGTCCATGTCAAATGCAACATCAGGGTTCTGTTTGAACATTTTTTATTATATACCCGTTGGTCTAAATTAGAAATCGGAAACGCTAGCATTTCTGAGAGGTGAAATCACTCAAAATCGATGCAAAATACAGAAATTGAAAATAAAAAAAAAATAATATTATGTTAAATTAATTATTTAGTTGGGTATATTAATAATGTTGCTGATGAAAACAAATCTAGATAACGAAGATCAAATCGAAAATACAAATATTTCAATAACTATAACAACTGAGAATCCTATTCAAATAACCAGAAACATTAGTGTTTCTAACACTAGTGTTTCTAACACTAGTATAGGAAATTCAAGTGGAAACATTAGTGTTTCTAATACAAGTATTTCTACTGAAACCATCGAAAATTCAGAAAATACAAGTATTTCAATAACTATAGCAATTGGAAATCCTGTCCAAATAAATATAACCAGAAACACAAGTGTTTCTAACGCAAGCGTTTCTAACACAAGTGTTTCTAATACAAGTATAAGAAATGCTAGTAATTCTAGTGATGATTTTTGAGAAAATATTATTCACCGACGTCGGAAATTCTTTGAATTGGAAAATACTTTAGTATTTTAAAGCCACTTCCTGCTATCATATTTGCTGTTATGTTATCCTGGGCGTTAGTTATCAACGACTGTAGTTTTTTATCCACGGCGTTATTTATTATTTTACTAACCTGTGTAGGCATTACTGCAGTAGATGGTAGTGAAGTCATTTTAGAAATGCTAGCATTTCCAGGTTTTGAAAAATTTCTACGTCGAACTAGCGCTGTTAGTTTATCCTTAGCGGCTGAAAATGCCTTACTGGCAAGATCACCAACAGTGTTAATACCCTTATCTCGGATAACATCAATTGCTTTCATTGATAATTGTTTTACTAGCGGAGCCACTTTTGGAGCCATTCTTGAAAATAATCCCATTATAGTATTACCGAGACCATCTCCATAGTATACTCGGTATTTTGGCAATCGTGAGTTTACCACGTAGACGTTAGTTGGTTTATCATGGTTGTAGTGTATGATCATTCTCTATATAGAAATGCTAGTGTTTCCAAATACTAAAGCATTTCCAAATGCTAGTGTTTTCAAATGCTATTTATCTAACACTAGTGTAATTTCAGTCGCTATGATAACCATGAGAATTTTCAGCTAGCTCTTCAATAAAATCTCTATATGTTGCAATATCCATGATACCACCTTGAAATAACCTCCTACAGATATCAGCTGCTTCATTGATTATTTCCAGTGAGTTATTCCCGGCTCGTTTTCCTCCTACAAGTACTTCTAATCGTGCTATATCACCGAGAATATTGCCGGGACATGTTACATTAGAATTTCCAACTAAGCCACTACCTGTTTTTTTAGTTGTACCAGTTGCACCCTTTGGAGTTTTACTCTGGGAATCAGCCTCTGCCATTATTTGTATTTCATCAGGGATTGGGTCTGCTGTGTATACTGGCGGTGCTACTGTGATCCCCTTTACCATAGCTAGAAATTGGTCATAATCAGGTTTTATTTTTTTGTTGATTTTGTTTTTCCTCTTGTTTGCTAAAAACACCTTATATGCCCAAAGGTCTGTACTGTTTATAAAATTTTTAGACGTGTCGTCTATTAAATACTCATTTCTCTTATCTTTTTTAATGTTGTCGTTGGTAAATTTAGCTAATCCAGAGAGTGTTGGGATATTTCTGATTATATTTAACGCATCAACTGTAAATATATTTTCAGGAGAATAATCCCCCTTTGAAACAGCTCCCGTTTCTTCTTGTGGTTGTTCTTCAGGTTCTTCTTGTTGTTGTTCTTGAAATTCTTCAGGTGCTGGTGAGGAAATATCAACATCACCTAATCGTTCAATTTCTTCCTGAAGTACTCGTTGTTGTTCTTCTTGTCGTCTTGCAGTAGTTATTATATCACCAGGAAGTGTTTTTAATGATTTTTTTGATTGCTTAGTTCGTTTTGCTATTTTCTCTAACACAGGGAGAAAGGACTCTTTTTGCGCGCTTTCTTGTTTAGAGATTGCTGTTTTCACACCCTCAGTTGCACTAACAATAGGTTTGAAGAGTTGTTCTGTATCCTCTGTGAAGTCAGTCTGAAATAATTGCCGTTGTTGAAGTTTTTCACGTATACGATCACGAAGGGGTAATATTTTCTTAAGAGCTTCAAGTCTTTCTTTAGTGTTCCGTGTAGTTAATGATTGTCCTATCATTATTGAAAGAGTATCACTAATTGTCAAATTAAAAAATCCTTTGGATTTTCAAATGCAAAGCATTTCATCAAAGATTTTTAAGTAAAAAAAAATCACTAACCTAAAAATGCAAAGTATTTTAATACTTCCTTGTTGTTACACACACATAATTTTACTTCCTCATAGTGTGATTTATACCGTACTGGTTATACAAACAAAGGAGGCTCTCTACGCGTGGGGTTCATCACCTTCAGAGTTTTCCATTAACATTTTTAATTGTCTCACTTTACAATTAATAAGTCTCTTTTGTTCATATTCTAAGCCTAATTGCTTACGTACACGTTCAACGATGCTACATAATGGTACGAAGACATTAACATCTTCAGTATTTACTAAGCTCTCACGTATAAGCTTTTGGATATTCTTAATTAAAAAATATTTTTTAGATAGGACATATTTTCCGGTCTGTTCTGCAAATTGTATATCCTCGAAATTGGTCATAATTTGATCACAATCCAAACCTGAACATAATTTTATATTTTGATCCTTAAGTTTGTTGATTTCAATAATAATCAATTTGAGATTTTCAAGATTCATATATATATATAAAAATATATTTGTTCAAATACAAAATATTTTAAATACAAAGTATTTTAAAATGAATTCTGGATACACTAAGGTGTTGAGAGCTTAATGCGATTATAGGTGATTATGATTACACTTATGATTACACTTACAACCCCGTGATCTAGTGTGGTAGGCGGTTGTATATACACATAGGACGGTACAACAATAGATTATAGGTGATTATGATAGTTACAATGACAATGAATGACGACGGCACTTACAACCCCGTGATCTAGTGTGGTAGGCGGTTGTATATACACATAGGACGGTACAATGCCATATATCTCCGCGCTCGAGTGTTGCGGCAAATTTTAGGCATAACATGTACTTAATTAAGGATGGATTATAATTCAATGGAACGATGATGGTAATGATGTGGGCGTGGTAAACCAAACCAACATGGCAACCCATGAATTCGATTTCATGGTTGCATGAGTTGGAAAAAACACCAACCCACGCTACCGAGAATGCGATAGCATGAGTTACAATGTTGGTTTGGCTGAGGGGGATCCGCCCCTCCCCCCCAATTAATATAAAAACATCTTCCGTTTCGCCATCAAATAATGTATCTGCTATGGGGACCGAACACGTAGTTGATATAGATCTATGTTTACAAGACAAACACTATACCATTACACCACGGATTAGTCATACAAAATAGAGATTTTTTAGTATATATATCCTTATCAATTAGATCATTGTAATACAAGGAATTTTAACCACGCCCACCTACTTCAATGAATAGGAAACACTCGCGTTCCGGCTGAGCGAACATAGGTAAATGTTCACACATGAAAGTGGTGCGCTAGCGTTTCAATGTTTAAGATCCGTAACTCTGTCATTGGTGGAAATCCTACGGATTTCACACGCGTTATACCTAACGGAGTTATCTCCCGTGAAATCCGTAAGATTTCCATTTACGTATTATACGTAAGAAAATTGAATTTTGTTTTTAAAACGCTTTGAAAAAGCGGTCTTATAAATTCCCTCTGCTACTTTTTGTACTGAGGAGGTGTGAATATCGAAATACCTACCAGCTTCTGACATTGATTGAAATACCATCTCCTTGTTGTCAGTATTAAACGATCTTACTGGTCTCTTCCCAATTGATTTACAAGTACCAGTATTTCCAAATGTAGTATTCTCACTTTGTGTAACAGCTCGTAAATTATTCAAAGAATTATTTGTCCTAATACCATCAATATGATCAATAACAAAACCATCTTTGATTGATTCGTTATACACTTCGAAGACGAAACGGTGATTGAGATACATTTTCCCTCCAGCTTTAAATATCAAATACCCCATACCATTATCCCGCCCAACAGATTTCCTATTTTTACTGTGTCTGACAATACCATCACGAGAAGCTTCGTAATTTTTAATAACAGGATGTCTTTGAAATTCTTGGCTCATTTATATATATAATATATCTATTTGTCTAATTCATTAATTGGCTGAATTATAACATTAACAAATCTTTTTATATAGTCATCCGTAGTTTTTATGATTTTGCCATTGACGTCGTCAGGATTTTTGATTCTTCGCTTGTCATAATAACGTTTTAACTCTCTATAACGCTTACCCCCGCAATTAATGCATAACTGCGACTTGCCTCTTACACCTACCCCACAATGCAAACATGGTAGAGGTCCCTCCGAACCGTTTCCCACACTCTGCATATGATACCCACAGAATTCATTTCTACATGATTTGTTACACGGAGTCTTTGATCCAATCATAAGCCATTTGCAATGATTCATTATATAAAATTTTCTTATTTAAATACTTGTTTTAATTATAATATGAAGGAGTTCAAGAGATTATCGAAAATTACTCCTTGGAAAAATGCTAGATTTAATCTCGATAGAATCTCTGATATACCTAAAAGTCTAGTAGATGATAAACCACTATTGAGTAAAATCAGCGACTGTTTTAATGAGTTTAAGCGTGATGGAGCATCTCATACGTGGTCGACATTTCGAATTATTGATGAAGATGTCAATGTACCTGTAATTGATGCTACTATGAATGATATAAGAGCAGCTGAGATACTTTCACACCTTGGCGGGAAATCTCAACGGAGGTATTTTTTTAGAATAAAATTTATTATCGAAGAGGAAGGTGAATGGATTATCAGAGATAAATTTGACCCAATCCTTAAGGATAAAAAAACTGTTATTGTGAGTAGAGATTCCAAACCAGGAATTTTAACTGGAATTGACAAACCATACTATGAGAAATCTTACCCGGTAACAGCAGTTGTTTACGGAATATATCAGCTAAATGATAAGCCAAGTATTGCAAAACTAGCTCCGATGTTTTCATCATCAGTGGCTTTGCCACTTAATTGTGTAGCAACACGGTTAATAGAACACTTCACAAATGCATCCCGGGGAAACAAATTAACTGATCTACGAAGAAAAAAAATAACCGAATGGGAACTAACAGTGAAACAACGCGGGGCAACGATTTCCGATATAGCTAAATTAGAAGCATTATTAAAATTTCCAATATCGGTAGCGACAATAACCGGAGAAGTATTATACGAACCGAAATATCAATCGCGAGGAGCTCCAATTGAAATTATTGATCATAACAAACACGCGTGGACACCCGCGGTAAATATATTTCCACGAGAAAGAACTGTTCGATATATTCCTAAAGAATTTTCTTGGGATGGTTTCTATGAAGAGAAATTATTTGATGCTATTCACACATTAACCAAAGACGACCCTGTGTCAATGTGGTTACTCAGGAGTAATGAGGATCCGGAAATAGGATTTGATCAGTTTGTAAAACCAAATGGTGAATTATATCGAACTGAAGAATTAGATACTAGAATGAGAAAAATCGCTAATGAATTTTCACCTGAAAATTCTAAAGAATTTTCTAATGAAAAACTACTTACGGATAGCTTCACAATTCCATCAGTGGTAGCTCACTTTGCAAGAGAAAAGAATTCATGGCGCCCAACACGAAGTGATTTTCTAAATGACGTGAAGTTGAGTTGCGTCGAATTGGGTCATGGAGGATTGTGGAATACGAAATACTCACGTGATGGTATGATTTCAATTGATATATCCGCGTGTTATCCTGGAAGTTTTCTCGGATATGGAGAATGCTCTGAATATTTTAAACGATTTGGACATCCCACACATGAAATGACTCGTGTTGCGATTAATGGTCCATTGCCTGATTTTGATTTAACCGGGTTCGCTCGTGTGATATCATTCGAATTAGCTACAGGGTTACATCCGTGTAGTTATCTTTGGCTTGGTAGACATATGTATGAAAAAGCGTGGATGCCAATTGTGCTATTGCGATATATGATCGATTGTGGTATGTTAACATCATTAATTGTCAGCGAAGCTATTATATGCTATAACGCGCAGAAAGATGTTTGGTTACCAAAACCCGATCTAGAAAAAATAATTAACGAACAACGAAAACAATTAGGAGATTGTGAAACACTTATGGATTGGTCTAAGAGGTTATTCGAAGGTAGGAATAGAGAGGCTAAAGAGCTCGGACGAAGAATAATCGGTAAATTCACTCAAGGTGGAAGATTTGACAATGCAAAATATTCTTCGAGATTGATCTTAGACAATGAAGAATACGATTTTATCATAACCGATTTAATAAAAAAAAGGAAAATTTGTAACCCGTAGGGATGCTTTTCGATCCAATGGTGAGAAATTAGGTACGGTTATTACCTACTGTGATGGATATAGTTGTCAGTACACACATTTGAGAAGTTCTATGCTAGCCTATTCTTGTATTAATCTATTCTCGATGATAAACAGATTTCCCGATACCGCGGTTAGAGTAGCTACTGATTCGATGTATATCCATGAGAAATACAAATCAGATGTAGCTAAATTCACAGATCCTAAGGAAGCGTGGGGAAATTGGAGGTTTAAAAAAGAAACACTACATGAGTATTGTAAATCCACAGACGTTACTATGGATGATAAATACTTGAAAAGTAACCATAATATCTCAGAGATTCAATCAGAATTTTCTACTGCACCACCTGTATTCGATCCGATTTGTAGATACAAGACAGTTTATTTAAACGGCTGTGGTGGATCAGGAAAGACAACTCGTGCAATCGAATTATTTCGTCGGTCAACCATGGTTGTGTTAACACCAACTCACAGACTCGCCAGAGAGATGATAGCGCGGGGGGTAAAAGCCTGTACTTATCACAGCTTCTTTCGATGGAAAGGCGATACATGGACTCCTGATCGAATGGGTGATAAATTTATTCCTGAAATAATAATCTGGGATGAAATATGCACGGTATCATTGACAGTATTACAGATATTTCTTGAATGGTTGTTATTGAAAAATACAAAAGTCGTCATGTGCGGGGATCACGGCCAACCGCAGCCATTTGTTGGTGGATCTCCACATGAATGGCTAAAAGAATTTGTAGATTATTATGAAGAGATTAATACCGACCATAGATCACTTGATGAACAATTACGCGAGTTCAAAGCGCTAATTAGATTACAACCGGATAAAATCCAATGTGAAATAGTGAAACTCCCATGAATGATTTTTGGGAAATGTGGAAGCCAAATGATTTAATAATCGCGAGTAGAAAAATAGTCAGAGACGCACTTCAGATGAAGTTGTTTGCGCTACATAAAGAAAAATTTGCAACGCTTCCAGTACCACTCTGTTATAGACCTAAGGATACACGAAAGCAGAATATCGACGTTGACATTCCTGGACAACAACAAAAGCAGAATTTAGTATTAAATGATATTGTGTTGGTTGATATCAGCGTCGTTAAACATGCATTAGGTGCTGATAAATCCCCATGGACGTTAGGTTATGCAGCAACAATACACTCTTCACAGGGATTGACTATATCCGATACAACTCTTTGGATAGTAGATAATCATATTGAGTGGTCAAATTTAGTTTATCTCGCAGTATCCAGAGTACGGCGAATAAACCAACTTCGAAGAATTGTTGTTGACGATGAAATCATTGGTAACGATATTATCACTGGTGATTTTATCACTGGTGATATAATCAGAAAAAAACTCTCTGGCTATAAACAACAGGATAAAAAAAATAAACGAGAATTTGACATTGATACTGAATTAATAATCACTTTGAAGCAACAACAAAATAATCACTGCGCGAGTTGTAATTGTATAATGAGTTGGAATTGGTCGGATAAAGATCCTCGCCAATTCACCGTAGACAGAAAAGATAACAATCTCGGTCATGTCAGAAACAATGTGATGTTGACCTGTCTTGAGTGTAATAGACGCAGAGGTGCCAGCACCTTAGGTGCTAGTTAAGACCACGCGGTGGTAATTGAGTATCCTCGGGAATCACTTGTAATTGTTCGCGTGTAAAACCCCGCTGAGGAGCAGTTGAATCCAGTCTATAGATTGGAGGTCTAGAAACGCTAGCGTTTCCACCCGTAGATCGTGTTATACCGGATATATTATGCGTAGTGACACTCCAAATAGGATCGGTAGCTCTTTTTTTACCACCCTCAAGCTCTCCTGGTTCGTATAAGTACCTTACAATGACATTACTACCAAGAATTGGTTCTTTTTGTGAAATTCCTTGGATTTCCATTTTGATAGACGCCTTCTTAATAGCGTTGACAGGTTTCATATTAATTGTTCTAGTAATCTCATTATTGATTGCGGTAATCACAGCTGGTAATCTCTTGACCCATTCACGGGATCGTTTATCCTGGATGAATTCTTTTGCGTATTGATATCCGAATAACCGCTCAGCAAGGGTTTTATTAAACCGTTCAACAATTGCCTGATCGCGATGTAGCGCAGTGTGTCCTCGTCTGATGGCGACATTATGATGTTTCATCGTAGATGTAACAACACCTTGAAATTCCTTGCCAGGATCAACTTGTAACAGATTTGGCCAGCGCAGAGGACCTCGTCGATAAATTTTTTCAAATGCAGAAGCTACTTCAGTAGATGATTTTGTTTTTAACGGTTCTGCTTCTTTGTATCTACTCGCAATATCAACTAACGTTAACGCGTATTTGTAACCGTTGTCATGCGGCAGAAATAGTATATCAGCTTGATGAATTTCATTAGGTGTTGTAACATCAAAATGCGAATAGTTAATTTGTTTAGGCGCTGGTAGATAAATTTGCCATATTGCTTGTTTAGATAACCAGTTTGCCGCTGTAGTTTTTTTCACCTTTGATGCGCTAGCGAGTTTATTGATTGCTGCGTAACCTCTCCAGTATCCTCTCGGAGAATAATAAATAGATTCCATATTAAAATGCTAGCATTTTCAATTACCAGCACCTAACATCAATTTACCCTTCATAGCAGATTTTACCAACCACGAAGCCAATTTTTCTTTGAAGGATTTATCAGGAATAGCATTTAACGCATGAATTAATTTTACATCTGCGAGATGTCTATGTTGAAGATTGCTGCTTTTATAAGCGACATCATGAGCATGACACGCCTTATCAATAGCGTTTATTGGATACTCGCCGGGTCGGGGCTGATTTTGATCATCAAGTCTGATATCTAATCGTGTTCCCGGTCCACAGTAGCTATATCCTGGAAGGTGCTTTTCTCCTGGATACTTTGCCCACGGTGTTCCTGGGAGTTTTGTCAATTTGGCTGCAATATCACCTCCTCGTTTTTTTTTAAAGGTTTCGTGGAAGTAAATCTAAATTTTTTCGTACTACATTGTACGCATTTACCAGAAAGCGCTGATCGATTATTTTTCGTTGTAATCGTCGTCAAGTCATTTGTGCCAGTACGCGTCCTACACTTCACACAATATAGATCCATAATTTATATATAACAGTTATGAATGTAATTGATTATTCAGCTACTCGACGACGGGAACCTATTAAACACAATGCAATGTTACCAAATTCTATTCGCGCGATTATCATCGGACCATCTGGAAGTGGTAAAACACAATTGCTACTTAATTTGATAACGAGATGGATGAAGTGGGATAAATTGTACATGATTGCTCCGAGTGTAGACGATCAACGATGTTATGAAGTATTAAAGGATTTTAACGAAGCCGCGCTAGAAATTAACGGTGATGGTGTTATTGAGTTTATAACCGATATCGAAGAGGCACCTAGTATTGATGATATTGATGGAAGTATTAACAATTTAGTCGTATATGATGATATCATGTTAGATAATCAAAAGAATCCTGCTAGAATATTTTCCCGGGGGCGTCACAAAAACACCGATGTGATATATATCACTCAACGTTACACTCAAATACCAAAAGTGATCAGAGATAACTGCAATATGCTGTGTGTATTTAACGGAGTTGATACTCATACTCTTAGAAATATTTGGCAAACTTGGTGCGGTGGTGATATGGATCATAATCGATTTAGAAATTTCTTTAGCCACGCTCAGTCAATCCCACACGGATTTGTGACGATAAATTTATCAGACCCTCGGACAAGATATCGTGTCGGACTTGATCAAATATTTAGTTAGCGCATTAGCAGCCGAGGAGGTGAACGTCAACTAAATGGCGTCTTTTTTTTTACCAAATGAACCCTTCTAGTTAATATTTATTAGGTCTATTTGACAAATTAGGACTTCCTAGTAAATATTAACTAGAAGGGTTTATTTGACAAATTGAGAACTTCCTAGTAAATATTAACTAGAAGGGTTTATTTGACAAATTGAGAACTTCCTAGTAAATATTAACTAGAAGGAAGCATCGTTGACGTCTAAAAAGCTGGTCTGTTCACCCACTCTGCTGCTATTTTCTTAAATCACTAGTACCAAATGGCACGTCTCCTTCTGGAACTTTACACATGACAAGATATAAATATGTCTTATAATTAGAAAGATATGATATTATACGTATAACATACAATGTAGTAAACAAAATTACTGGTATTTCATGAAACATTTCCAATGTGTTGGTAGAATTTGTAATTGATTTTGGACCATGTCAAGTCCACAATAAATATATATATATATATATATATATATGTGAATTTTACTTCACAAAAAATAGTAATATTAATTATTTTCAAGCGTAAGCTTGGAATCGAAACGTAGTAAGAGTTAATGGGATAAAATATGACTTACTAAATGACTACACAAATTCAAATTATGGTTAGCAGGCACGATATAGAAGAAAAGGCAAAGTGATAGAACAGTAAACTTAAATTGTCCTGCAACAAATTCAGTCCTATACTGCAAAGATTATACATGACACTACAACACAAACGTTTAGACCACTAAGGTTATTGTACGTTCAACACAGTACAAAGTCTGATGGTTCACTATTCGAACTAGTTTTTATGGTTTATATAGGCTTCAACTAACGGGTCTTTCAGTCTTACAGGATTTTCTTAACAATTTACACACTGATAAATCACAAAGGCAAATCAATAAAATATTTGAACTGATAAACCTTTCCTATCAGAAAATGACTTGAAGTGACGATTTTACTCTCGCCCAGCCGAAGTTTAATATTATCACAAGTCGTTTTTTCCTTTTTTGCCAAACAATCAAATGAAAAAAATTTTCCCAAATTTAGTTTTGGTGCTTATATAGGCATTTAATGGAGTGCATCAGTTATTTCACTATAAAGATGTTCTATTAAACAACTGTAGAGTCGGCACTTCGGTAGTTGTCTATTCTACCTTCTTCGCTGCAGTGTAGGATATGGCTAAACTAACGCTCAATGCAAACAGGTGTTATATTCAGTCATATAGAGAGAAACATCAAGGTATTGTTGGCTGTTGAATTTCAAGATTAATGGGACATTGTTTATTTCGAAATGGTATATACAAATTCCGTTTATTGTAAACATATAGAAAATATTGAAAATAAACCTGTGTAATTTAGGGTCGATCTGATCGGAATTTGTTTCGATGTAAGACACTGTTCAAAAGATTGCTAATTAAATGCAAGGTGCATAAAAATAAATTTACATTGTTTTGGAGAGAGCAATAAACGTATATAAATTTATAATATATATATATATATATATATATATATATATATATATATATATATATATATATATATAGTGATTGCTGCCGTATTAAAGTCTTTATTTTATGCTTTCTGTGAGCACGAAACTATGGGTGACTAACACAAGTTGACTTCAAAGACGAAAGTCAAGTTGAAACTCTTCCTCACGTGTCGTACGCTGTAAGTCTATATCATTGTTTTGTAAGTATTTAGGTCTGCATCGAACTTTAATTCAAAGGGACGTGAGGCTGGTCAGACCGATATTCTTATGACATTTCGTCATATTGTACATAATCGTATTCATCATTATTTTCTGATTCAAGTGTTTCACATGACGATGATGAATTAGGATGCATCATAACTTTGCTCACAGTTGCCTGTGCAAAATATTTACTTCGTTTGCATGATCGTTTGCCATTTACTGTGACGTTGTCCTGGCTTTGCGCATGCGTGAAATCAAACAGGGCATGTGAAATATTGTTTTCTCCTAAAAGCATTGTATTTCCGTTAATTGCATGTCTTATCTCTGTGTTATTGAACATGCTACAAGAACTGTTGGCGATGTTTTGTCTTCCATTCCTGTGTGTCAGATGATTACTCGTGGTCTTTGATACTGATAGGTATGAAATATAAGACGTTGTGTATTAGCATATATTTACAACTATCAAATGAATTCTCATCTACGTTTTATAAATTAATTAATTCACTGGTCGATTAAGTTCTCCCCCATATTTCAACGCCTGCAAGTTCCTGATAAACAACCGACCAATCTGCTACAAACATGGTTTCATAGTGTGTGTTGCTGTTATGTAGCTGCGATATCTATGCATTTTACCTGATATCTATCATACACAGATAAATAGAGACGTATATATTTAACGTGATTATTACATATAATATAATATATAATTCAGACGCTTGTTCAAGTAATGCAGGCTACATTTACATGCACAAATATGTCTTGGTGTTTTGTTATTTATTTAAAATAAATTATATTTTGCAGATGTAAAATGAGACATGTTTACTAATTTTAATTAAAATAGTCCGTCAATTGCAATTCTTGTCTTAGTCTATCCCACAAACCGTCTGGAAGAAATTGTGGATATGATGTTAGGGTATTGGTTTGGAGATGACAACGTATCGAGACCAGAAAAGATTCGGTATTCCAAAATTGTATATTCCACTCTACTATAGCTATTAAATTACAGTTATTCATTTATATTCATTCCATCAAAAAGCTTCACACAATGTGACGACTAGCATCGCTATAGGCTTAGACACATATTTTAACATTTAATTGGGTATCATGGATCCTCTCTTATATCTATATATTAAAAGGAAAATACGTCATTATCTGGTTATAGGACTATTTGATCATACTGGTCCTCTTTAGAAGCATCCGCAAAGTATTTGCAATCAGGCCAGCGGCCAGAAGTAAGAACACCACTGCAGAGACGAAAATCCATTATATCATGTCTGTAATAGAATAAATGAGTTCTGGTGTTAAAACAGCAATACAGATGGATACATAATATTTATACAAAGATGTCATCGATCTACCAAAAACAATGATAGATTAATAGGTAGCATAAATACTGTATTATTCAACAAAATGTATCCATTTGATCCCAATCTAAACAATAAAAATATAATCTGCATATGGCTGAAAACATCACATTATAGGATGAAAAGAAGGAATGCATATCAAATGAAACTTACAGTCTGGTTTTAGTTTCATGACTGTCAACATGACTTGAAATGTATGTATTTATTTGAAAACTATAACTTTATAAATTAATCAAGCCTGTTACTTGCATCTGTCTTTCAGTACTTACAATTTTCTTCCCCGGAGTTCAAGATGTTAGGGGCAGATGATGAGATAACATTTATTGGTGTACTTTTTGGACTTGATGTGTTGATGCCTTCTATAAAAAGGGAAATATAATATGAAGGGGTAATTCAGATTAATTCATTAATAGTCTTAAATCAAAATATTGTCACATTTTCTTTGGTGCACATACGTGTTGTTAATATGCCTTTTTTCCTTTCAAGAATTCAATGTCAGTTTATCTATGAAGACGTATTAGGTGTGCAAATACCTGTGGAAAACAATGTCCACTAAATTCAATGGGAAACAATAAAAATATCTAGATAATTTAATTATTTTATCTAGATAGTACAAATATGTCGTAGCCGAAATTGACAATTTAGATTTGTACAATAAAATATTATAAAGATATATCCTGCATATTAATAACATTTAATTCCAGGTGAACGATTCATTTACATTGCATGTTGCTTTGTTCTACGTCATTACCGAAAAGAAACTACCAAACGCTTATTTACTTTTTAAGAAAATTGATTTTTATATTTTTTATCAGACTTTGATCAATCAAGGACACATTTGATGTATATGATTAGTTAAATTGTAAATCATCCTAAAAAAAAATAACGAACCGAAACTGATTGAATGCAGTCTTGGGGTATACTTTCCCAGTCATGTCATAAGGATAACACATTTTACTGAAATTTAGTTTTTTTTTATATTTAATCCTAGTTTATTCAAACTTTCTGAAGGTAACTATGAAAGGAAACTGAATAACAAGTTAACTTGTTGATAGACTAAATGTAAACTTCATGTTGGTTTTGTTAAAATGTTTCAAAACACCTCTTAAGTAGACTCCATTATTGGGGTAAAATGTTCAAATAGCAAGCTGATAATTGGGGCCCATATTTAAATTCAATAAATTAGAGGCAATGCTCCGCACAAACTAAAGCACAATCGATGATTTCACCTATCATACTTCAATCAAAATGACTGGTGAAAGCGCACATACTACTCGAGAATGTCTCAGACAAAATCCTGTGAAGATAGGTGCAAATAATTGCAAAGTGTCATAGTGATGCTCCAAATGGTTATACATTAGTTATCGTATTTCTTTTTAAAAAACATGTGCAAATATATATAAATATATATATATATATATATATATATATATATATATATATATATATATATATATATATATATATATATATATATATATATATATATATATATATATATGTATATATATATATATATATATATATATATATATATATATATATATATATATATATATATATATCTATATATATATATATAAAGAGAGAGAGAGATAGATATATTGTCCGCTATGTGAGAAATCAAACTGAAAAATATATACTGCGATACATTATTTGTGTATGGATATAAGCCAGATGAATTGGTGCAATTTAGGTACAATACCTGTGTTCATATGTATCAAATCATGGCTATGTACATAAGGAAATGTCATGTAACTACATTTTCAAATATATGCCGGTAGAGATTAGCATGGCTAGCTAAAATGATTTCTGCAAAAGGAACATTTTAGTTGTGCACACAACTCGCTCTTTCTCTCGAGTTACTGGGTAAGATTTCTGAAATTAATGATATATGACACTATAATGTCCCTCCCTGGTTTCGATTTAATTAATTGTTTTCAAATAATTTCTTTATATTATAGAAACTGAATTTTAACATCCTTCCTCTTGCTAAATTTGGAAAGAAAAGGTTACTTGTTGGACCTGAAATGTGCATTCAACCTCAAACTGCCATTGTAATTCTCAATCAGTTGAATTTAGTGTGCCTTATGTCACCTTAAATGAAATTGTTAGACTTTGTTTTGATAGAACAAACTTAATAGGTTGTTTTCTAATACAGAATGATATGAAATTAATAATGTTAAAACCTAGGAAATAACCTGTATACAACGCATCAAAATTAGATCTTTTTAAATCAAAATATTGTTGAAAAAATACTTTTGCAAAATTTTAACTTTTTCAAAACATTTTATGTCATTTATTGACCAGCATAGTATAAGTGTCGTCGTAGTGTACCAGTGGAACACATATAAACATCGTAGCATTGGTTTAAAATGACAGTCAACGAAGAGTCACCTACTAAGAATGCATCACATGGAACAGCACACTAAAACTTTGCATGCCGCGGAAAGTATTAACAGTAGAATACCTTTCTAATCCAAGGTAGATAAATATAGGGCAAACACGTCTGAAATGCTTAGACCATCGGATATTTTCATTTGGTATTTAACCACCTCGAATTAATAATCTACATAATAAGTGAAATTATATGCAAATTTTTCTATCAGACAGTATTTGCCGTTTTTGATTGGGGAGGAAATGTTTACCTTCAAACTCCAAAAGAACGGAATCCATCAGGATATTCATCTCGCCCCAGGCAACATACATGCCCATGTTTGTGAATGTTACGTTTCGAATTTTTGAAAGAGAAAATGTTTCCTTTTAATACACAACATTCTATTCGATCACGATACAGTCCTCCTTCCTCTGTATAGTTTTCACTTGCAACATCGTATTTTAAAACAAAATGATGTTGTTTACTTATCATCATCTCAGTTTTGATCGAAATTACGTTCGTCATATTACACGTGAAAGAAACGTTAATAGGTTCATTGTTTTGTCCAAGAAGTCGTTGGCCTACAAAATATTCAAAGTCAATATCTGTCAAAACTTGTATACATTATTATGTTTATTGAACTTTACCATTCTCTATCTGCAATGACTGACTGAATACTCATCATTATGATATATTGTAGTGTTGCTTTCAAATATATTATTCTTTTCCTAAACAATATTGAGTTCGAAATCAACTAATTAACTCACATGTGGTCCATTGCCAACAAAATTGCACCAAAAAACACCCATTAATTTGACTAAACGCTTGAATATATACGAAAGCTAAATATATATTACATAGATGAAACAAAGAAGGTTTCAATGGAAAGCTAACTCAATATTAATTGATATAACAAACCAAATCAATAACTAATACATCAAATGGAGTTAGCTAGAAAGCAATATAACATGATTGTTTTAAAAAAAATACATTATGCGTAACCGTTCACTAACTATACATATATACAAGGAGCAATTTGATTGAACTAAACAATTAAGATCGTTTAATGTTAACAAAGGGTAATTGCAAACTACCGTGTAACGTAATCTTCTGAAACCATACTCCCTAGCTAGTTATAATCGGAATATACATGGCCTATCAACAGTTTGGGTGCGTTTATGATGAGTTTACATGCAATATTTTAAATTAACTTACGTGGAACAATAATACTTTTGCATCCTTTCTCCACAGAATGTTCGATGACTGTATAATTTCCACTGTCAATAAAACTGACATTTAATATAATATAACTGAGACCGTCTTTGTTCAGTTTGATCCTCTGTATTCGGCCAGCATAATTTGTGTTAATATTAGTTTGATTCTTCATTGGTGTATACAACATCACATTACTGATATGTTGTTTACTGGTTTAACCAGAAAAATATATTTCTAAAATATTCTTTTCATTTATATCAAGTTGATGAAAGTGAAAAATTACATTGTCGCCTGGAATGTAATTCTTCTGTTTCCAAGCTGCAAAAGAATCACAGGTTGTAATATGCCGAAAATGTGATAATGGTATTTTTGTTCTTGATAATATTAATTGACATAAGCCGTCAGTTCCAGTGCGGTAGATCTATCTATATGTGTATGTATATATATAGACTGAACTGTAGTATGTGCTTGAATGCTGCTAAGATAAGTATACATATGTTAGTTTATATTTATATGCTAAATGTATATATTTTTTCCGAAGAAGTATTTAGTTGGTTCGGTAATATTTAAGCAGCTAACACTTTGTGCGCGTAAGATCATTTTGTAAAACTATTTCGATTTCATTTAACCTTTGCTTTCATAATTATTCGTCTTTGATTAAGGTAAGATTAACGTCAACATATTTAATTGAATATCACAATGCACGTTTTATGCAAAAAATATTAAAAACAATACGTTCTCAATTAGAGGTGTGAAAAATGCCAGATGAGACTATTTGGAGTTGGCATGGTTGATTCACGTATGACTTTATATGCCTCGTTTCTTCTTATTTATTATTCTTGCTCATTTTTCACTTATAAATCCTACCACGTTTTCTATAGCTTACCTGTTGCAAGAACTGTTACAAACAGCATAAAGAAGACGTATATCGTTGTAAACATATCCATGATTTTACACTTAGCGAAGACTCTGCAATATTCAGACAATATATATATATATATATATATATATATATATATATATATATACATATATATATATATATATATATATATATGTGTGTGTGTGTGTGTGTGCGTGTGTGTGCGTGTGTGTGTGTTCCCCGATGGCAAATAAATATACAGAGATACAGATGGACGAATGGATGTGCTGATGTGTCAATAGAACAAGCGCAAAACACCGCTGAATCAAGCACTGAGAGAAATCACTAATATTCAACAAAAATGAAGCTTACAAGATTCCGATGTTCACTAAAGATATTGCTCTAAATTTAACAATCCAACACATGTAATAAATTGATTCGCCATGTCTCTTAGGCTGTTCTAAGGCAACAGATACTGAGAGTAAGCGAAAACTATTATCTTCAATACACAATGGATGACATATAAAAAGTAGTCCATTTTTAGCACGTTTAAAATCCAACACAATATAATTGTGGTGCGGAATACAATGTGTTGCTTGTATCATGAACTATATGTAATTTATTTCCGCCTTGTTCTGCCGTGCTTGATTGTTATATAATATGTGTTATCGACCCTTAAAGCAAATAATCCTTAAGTTTTACGTTTTATAAAATAACCATCTCGACATTAACAGATGATTGATATGTGTTCATCACGTTTTAATTTCTTCTGAATCTTCTTATTATAACTATTTCTTTTCTCTCAAATGCAGAGGTGGAACAAAATATTATAAAATACTAATTTAGAATTTTCATTCATTGTGTTACAAATATCTGTATCATAGCCCAAGGAATAAGACATGAACAGTTGCTGTAGTTGTTAAAGTTTCCAGAAGTGATATGTTTGTGCCTTCTGTGAAAAAGAAAATGCATCAAAGCAGTACCAAGGAATGGTTGAGATGAAGGTATACTCTGAAAGCAATGAGGGTGATCAATATGCCTTATGAATAATGTCCATGCTCTATATTTCATCAAATATTTTAATACGCATTCTTTTCCTTAGATTTATTTCAGACATCCTATTACTTTGTTTGGAAATATAAGGCTCAATTTAAATGAAGATTAATTATGAAATATGATGTAAATTACGATATCTCATAACAAAAAACATTTATGAGTTGTATCATAATGTACTTATAACGTTTTCTATACATTTTATATTATGAGCAAGAAACATTTTACTTGAATCTAGAGCAGACACAATGCTTCTTAAATAGTTTGCCTGTAGTCGGTACTAAGTGTGTATTTAGTCGACCAATTTTTCAATGATACAAGTCTTTGTCGGCGCAGCAAGTAATCATGTTACTGCTAGATATGGTAAGTAATTTTGACTATTCTGTAATTTGAATTAATGCTTGAACAAATACGAAACGTGTATTACATATTGACTCAAAGCTATTATTACCTTAGTGATCATAAATTTACATCAGCAATCAATTTTATTCGCATGTACAAGGCGAAAAAGATGAAGTGGGTACATATGACTTTGGTACAATCGTACATCGTTGGAATATTAATTCCTTGAAATGCGGACACTAAAAATAATTTAGAAGACGAAGACATTTTAATGCAAAAGTGTTTGATTTATGAATTATAGTGGCCTATGAAAACTATATATCTGCCTTAACCAAAACTCTTTAGTCATTCTTAAGAAGCGTATCCAAGCTATACTTTTGAAAGAAAGATATTTTAAGTCATTTATTACATTTGACTAGATTTCGATCAACATCGAATCATGATTTCCTAAGCTAGTAAAATGCACTTTCCGTGTTTTGAAATCGTGATGTAGAATGTCACGGAATTGTATAAAGCATTTTAATTATTAAATACATATACTCGTGTTTTGCTTTTATGTACATAGATACCTGAGGGTGATTAATGCATATTGTGTTTTTTTTTCGAAATAGTGAGCTCGGTTCTTTTCTCGGACGCACTGTTGAAGTGCTTTTGATGGGAAGACTCAAATGGTTCGAGAATACAGACGATAAATGTTTGTAAATACCTCATCATAAGTACAACTCTTTATATTACTGATAGTCTTGTCAGTCAGGGGTCTACTATAATGACTTAGTGGGCAGAGCTGTGTTGTGTAGAGTTTTCATAAGAGTACAGAGTGTCCGGAGTGTGTAGAGCTGTGTAGAGCTGTGCAGAGCAGTCCATATTAACTGGAGCGTCTAAAAGGTTTTGGAGTGTCTAGGGTGTCTAGAGTGACCAGAGTGACCCGAGTGTTCAAGGTTATCGGAGTTATCAGGGTCAACGTGGTGCGAGATGTAAAGCCAACCAAAGTAATATTCCGTAAGAGCCGTAAAGCTGAACTGTAACAGCCATGGAGCAGATATAAAGTGTGCTGATAACATAGTGAATCTCCTTACATATAAAGCCTTAGCGGTTAGATATATACATACATACATACATACATACATACATACATACATACATACATACATACATACATACATACATACATACATACATACATACATACATACATACATACATACATACATACATACATACATAATTACATACATACACATGCATGCATACACATGCATGCATACAGACAGACAGACAGACATAGTATACAGACAGACAGACATACAGACATACATACAGACGGACATACAAACAGAAATACAGAAATACAGACAGACTGACAGACAGACAGAAAAACATACATACAGACAAACAGGCATATAGACAGACATGGCTATGCAAATACTACATAAATATGTAGACAGACAGACATACATAAATGTATGTATATAGTGATACAACAATTATTGTGTTGGGTAAACTTTGCACCTCAGCCAATGACAACTCAGCATGAATTTTGAGCATCCGTTGTTCTCATCGTAAATGTTCCATCGGAGCATCAGGAAATGATAACTATGGTTAATTATATTGCATTTTGATACAGTGTTCAGCAACAAACGCGGTGTTCTTACATAATGTGTACGCATTTTCTCCATTTATTCCGTAGGTACGTGTTTAGCTATTATATTAAGTCATATGATATGCTAATCAATAGATATGGTATATATTTTTTTTACAAACTATGCATATCTTTATGGCTGGCTTGTTAAACTCAGAGGATGATGATTTATGTGATTTGGCCTAATTTAAACTTTCGATTGCAACTTTTGCTGAATTTTGTCAGTGATAGTTCATAAATAATATATACGGAAACAAATAATTTTACTCAAAATGGATAATCAAGGGGATATCACCTTATTAGATTTATTAATCTAGCATAATATTATAAACATACATTAGTAAAATATATTTAATACAATCAAATTTATTTCAAATTAAATAACTGTTATATGTTGAGCATCACTTCTCCCACATGGTTTTGTACCGAAAACTTACTTTTGAAACATTCGTCATTATGTCAAATAAACATCATTATCATTTTCTCAGCCAGACATGCCTTTACCAAGTGTTCAATATATTGCGAGTTGTTTAGAGCTTATGACGTCTAAAAAACGAGTTGAAGTATGTGAACTAAACAATTTTATAAATTTTAGAAAAATTAGAATATGAATAATCTAATCGGCCATCACGGTGGCTGATGTAATGTTGCTTTTTTCTGAACCAATATATTGTAAAATATTCTAGAAAAACAAAAGATGAAGGCATTTTAAATTCTATGCATAGAGCTGTGCTGCTAATATTTGACCGACCGCGTAAGATCTCATACCTGTGATTAAATTACTGTAGACGGAGCTGCTAAGTTTAAATAAAATGACACTATGTTGCGCATTTGATGATATGGTATATTAATTTTACCGCTTTTATCAGTCTTTCTAAGAAATGTTAATGCGATACATTATTGAGCATCATGAAGCCTTAGCCCACCAATTTTCCCAGCCTTCATTTTGGTGAAATAACAGCTATAAATTTATTATAAAAAGTTAGGTTTATATCGTGTTTCAGTGGGAACGCTGCGAAGAATTGATGTTATACGTGCTAATATATGACAAATATCGGAGAGGTACAAATTACTAGATTGACCAGTGAAAGGGTAGCCGCTATTAAAAAATTTCTTCCGGTGAGAGATTATTTTAGGGATAATCTCTAATCGAGATAACAGCAGCGATTTGATTTTACCGCTCATACTGAACAATTATTTAAGCCGATAGCTACGGCTACTAGGACAGTTGTTACCGCCACTGAAAAAGGAGTAATACCTACACTCGAAAAAATAGTAGGACAATCGAAACCGGAAACTTCTCGATTAGGTCACAAACAAACAGTTGAAGAACGAGTTGATGAATTACGAAATAGATTTACCGAGGAAGCTTTAGCTCGCATCGATAAAAGTGATATAAATGATTTTATTAATTTTGCTGTTATGGAATATTAAGATAAAAAAAAATATTTGAAACCGGAAGATAGAAATTTTATCAAAAATGTATCACATTGGATTGATGTGGTCTATAAAGTTAAAAATCAAATAAAGCAAATTAACAAAAACTATCTAAAACATGTACCGTATGTCGATAAATCGGAGCTAGTATATAAAAACATGAAGTTGTAAAGGAACAATTAAGAAAGGAAGAACAACAACGAAAATAAGAACAACGACAACGAAAACAACAACGAAAACATTCCTCAAAACAACAAAAACTTCAACAGCCTCAATCGCCTCAACCATTTCAATTATATTATCCTTATGATGTAGAAGATGATAATGCATAGGGTGCAACTGGTACAACCTGTAAAGGATGTTCTCAACCAAACGTTCACCGTGGTGATTTTTGTTCACGAAGTATTCTCGATGGTATATCACGATTGGAAGTTTTCATCGGTGGAAAATGAGCTGAAAAAAATTATACAGAAATAATTAATGAAGCTGCTGATATCTGCCAGCGGTTATATTAAGGAGGTTTCGTGGATATATCAAAATCAAATGGCGATGATCAATTTGGCATGCTGATGCTAATGAAGATAGTATAGTAAATCTATCTAAGTTATTGCTATGGATGCCAATGATGACTCCGTCACTCGACGTACAAACTCATTTATTATCTTGTATGGATCGAGGAGAAAAATGATTGTTGTCATGGTTGGATGTTACAACTAGTACTCAAACAGGAACTAATACTGGGATGTTTACTTGTCAGGTAGTGTTAGCAAAAAATATCTCCGCGCACAGAATCATCTTTATCGCGCTGCAAGGTAAACGACGACTAAAAGGAGATAATAGACAGCTGAGAAGTCATATGATATTTGATACATTGAAAATCAGCGAGGTATCATTACGAATACGTAATCAGCAGGAACCCGCTGAAAATAATTTGATCGATTATCCTAATAATCATATAGGCCGTGTGTGTCATCATTTATGGTCGTATATGGAACGCGATCAAAATAATGATACTGGACTACAAATATCACAATGGCATTTTCAAAAATTGTATCCGATCTTTTATTTTTCATTGCATCATCTCGATTTATCTAAACACTCCGTCGTTGACGTAAAGCTTTAAGCTCGTGTAGGAACACTTCCTCCTGCTATAACATCATACAGAGCGATAGCTGTTATTCCTAGCGATAAGACGATGACACTCGAAGTTGGTAATGGAAATATGAGAGTAATTGATGCAACGGTAGAAAATATGTAACAATTAGATGCTCTGTTATCTAAATAAAAATGTCATATAGTCATGTTAATGTTACCTTGACACCTGGTCAGATAAAGAAACTACAATCAAAAACCTCTGCTGCTTGTGGAGCAAAGATAACTTTGAAACGTGAACAGATAATCAATGGAGGAACAAATAAAGTGTCTCGAACAAAAACTCAACTTAATCATTTTAATAATGTTAATAAGGCTGTTACAGGACTCCAGTTGGAGTTTTCATCCGACGCAATGTCCAATATGATCAAATCCGGAGCATTTTTTCCTCTCATTCCTATTCTCTCAGCTCTTGGAACCGGTGCTATCTCTTGTGATGCTGGTTGGGGTGCGAGTAAAGTTTTAGATACAATTACTGGAAATGGGTGCAAACAAAGGAAAGATGATTTGGAGTACCAGTCAGCCGATTCAGCAGATACATCCCCATCGGACATTAACACCGATGTCAAATTTTGTTTTATTCGCCGCGGTGAGAAAACTCCCCGTGAAACATTTCAGAGGTGTTTTTATGAGAGATCAATTATCTAAACAACCACGTATCCCAGAAACGGGTATAATTAATCTCGATGATAGCACCGGATCTGGAACACACTGGGTAGCCTAGGCAATACATCCAAAACCAATTATTTATTTTGACTCGCATGGACTAGCACCGCCACAGGAATTTCTAAAATACGTATCACAATTGAAAATAATAGTTTGGTATTCAACGTTACCCACGCAGACTTTAACCGATCATCCGATATGCGGCCGGGAGGTTCTTAACGTGTTAACGGTGATTTCAACATCTCCTACTAAAACCTCATAAAGCCGTACACGATTATACCAGCTTTTTAAAGAGAGAACACTGATGGATATTTTTGGAAGATCATTGCCGCCTCCACCAAAACACGTCAGTGTTTCTCTCGAACGAGTAAACAGACTTATATCGAAAGCGATCGTAGATAGATTAACAACACTCTGTGATAATTTTATATCATTGGCGGAATCGTTAAAAACGCTCAATGACAAATACGACGCTCATGTAAATCACGTTGTGGGTTTACGAAAATACATTACCGAATTTCAACTTCCCATTTATAACTTCTTTGGAATTCCACCGGTGACCACACCGAAACTCGCTGATGTAAAAACCGCTGTTGACGATAGAAAAAGTACGCCAAGAATATGATACTCATATTATCAAGTATAATAGATTTTATCAAGATCAATTCGATATTAATATCGAGTTTATGAGATTCCTAGGAGAAAAAATACCGCCGGATATCACATTGAATATCGTCGATGTAAAAACCGCCAATGATGAGTTAGCAACGTTACAATCCGTGTATGAAGATCACGTAAGACAATTTTTAAAATGTCGTAAATTATCATTAATAGGTTTTTTGGTGGTTCCAGAGAAAGCATCGATGTAAAGCTCCCTGGTATAAAAGCTTCCATCGATGAGATCAAGAAAACACACAAAGCCATCAAAGATGATTTTCCGAGGATGATAACCACGCTTGAAAAACAAAAATCCCTCAGGAACGAACAAATATTGTAAACTTAGTATTCACGATTCAGCACGGGGAATTTGTTTGGATACCGGATAATAACACGCTATAAAATCACCGCGATCGTCAAGGTAATTTATAGATTAACATTTGTATATCCGATCGGGTTTCATATTTCAACGATAGGAATAATATCTTCTACCGGTTAGAATCGACAAGGATTCAACTGCAAGATTGGATATAGTCACAAGGGATATAAATCTGGTTAGGGTGTTAATAAGATGGTACGTAGAGCTCGTAATAGATTTGAGTAAATAATTTAAATCGTCGTTGTTTAAAAAACAACAACATTGATAATGTCTCAGACATCACCTCAACAATACCTATACAACCAGGTGTTACAACTACAGACTAAACTTAAGTTGCTCTCCCAGGAATATCAAACAAAAATATAAAAAATATCTACGAATGATTACTGACGTTGATGTAACCGTGTACTCGGTTACAAGTGTAGTCACCGGAGCAGGGATAATACTCTGTTTGGTAATAATTATTGTTTCGGTCACTATTCCGACTTGTATAGCCGAGGCGACAACCATCGCGGGAACGATTTCCATGATAACAAAAATAAATATCATCGTTTAGTCAGCGTAAACTGCAGGATTATATCGTTAAATTCCATACGGTATCGACCACGTATTCTCAATTATCCGCGATGATATCATCGTCGCTCGATGCCTCAACGATATGTAGAAGTTTACGCATTTGCTAAGACTCCGCCATGTCAAAATTAGAAAAACACGTAACAGATAATGACATCGCAGTAATTACTTCAGCGAATAGCGGAAAACACCGCTCCGGTGAAAACAACAATGATATCAATGATATCAAGAAAACCGGAATTCACGGTTGAATTTCCGACACCGATTCCAAAAAGAGATCGCGTTAACTCAAATTTAAGTACATTATGCCTGACCAAATGTTAGATCAGAGCCATTCGGGAGGAAGCTACCCAATGACAGTTTTGTATTCGCGTACAAGAATAAGCCAGACGGAACTCCTGACTGGAACACAATATATATTCCAAGGGGTTATTATGATATCGAAAATATCAACGCGGAGATAAAATGACAAATATCATTAATCACCGGAAATAAAATCGTATAGATGAAGAATATCCCATCGAGATAACTGCCCATGAACCATTGATGTCATCCTCCATCGATATAAACTCACCGGAATATTCCGTTGATATTTATCACAGCTCAATCAAAGATATATTAGGATGGCCAGAAAATCCACCGACGAGCTCTGATATTAATATACCACATTTACCCGAACCAAAACAATCTGATTGGATCACCGATGAAAAACCAATCTCTGAGCCAGATTTAGATTACGGATATTATAATGATTTTCATCTTTTAAAAACCAATCCAGATTTGAAATATCGATACGATGTTGATGATGTATCAGACAGCTATGAATAATTAACATACGGGAATATTGTATGGCGTTTTGTTCTTCCTAAACGAGGATTTATTATCACATTCAATCAATTACGCGGTATTCTTAGTAATATCAAACAAACATAACAAACAAAATTACAACAACTACGAGATCTTTTTCAACGGTCTATTCGTGTTAACGTAATCCCTTCTCACGAGGATGTAATTCAACAGATTTATACGTTAAATAAAATTGCCTCT
Organism: Unio delphinus; assembly: GCA_029339505.1. NCBI lineage: Eukaryota > Metazoa > Mollusca > Bivalvia > Unionida > Unionidae > Unio > Unio delphinus. Next base: position 110,959 of record JAQISU010000079.1, on the reverse strand, counting down.
GATATGGACTATCTCAACAATAGATTACTTAAGATAATAATCGATCATAACGGTCCCGAAAAAACAAATTTTTTTTTTATACTATGATTGATCTGACCAATGATACACTTCCCGACTATAAATTTCCCGGATATAACGTCCCAGAATTATAAAAATTGCGTAATAAACTCATCGATACATACTTTCCTGGGATACACGAATGTTGGGTTGCATCGATACCTCACATCGATGTTCTTAGATTGAATAATGCTCCCGATGGAACAGGTCGACATCTATCACCGAATAACGCCTATGTTAAAGTGGTCGTCGCGATACATCTCATTTGCGATAAAATATGGTCAAAGGAACCGATGTCAGCTACAACGAGTGGTTCCGCCTACGAGTATTGAGCTGCAATAAAACATCAGCGTGAGCAACAACGAGAACTCCGCGAGGTGAATTCTAAACTGCGAGTAAAAATCGCGAAGTTCACCACGGAACGGAGTCAACTCAGAGTTGTCATGGATGACCTCATGACAAAATACAACGAAGAAAAAACAACCATGGAAACAACTATTACACTACAACAACAAGATATTACAAAACTAAGCGCTTATAAGGAAAATGGTATAACAGCTATCAAACAGTTGATCCTGGAAAGAGATATATTCAATGCCGATTATAGAACTCTAATGGCAGAACATAAAACGAATACTAAACAGTATCATCGAGGAGAAAATTAATTTTGAAAATGATATCGAACTAGTAAAAATATGAATTACATCGACGACAAAAAGTGTACGCATAAAAGTGGAAAATCAAACAGTTTTAATCATCCAACAACAACTTTTCAAATTCGTCAATGACAACCTGCTTTCGACGCTCGTCAACAAATATTTCCTTGATGTCATTTTCAATTTTTTGATTAGTTTATAAACAGGTACAAATGATTTTTGTTTATCACTATTTTGCTAAATGTACTTTTCTCTTGTTTTTGTCAATTTTATTTTCTGTATTCGTTTCTATGCGATAGAATTACCTTCTCTCGCATCGATTTAACACCAGTGTATTCCTCGGTGATCCAGTCACTGGTAAATGTTTTCTGGTACCACCCAGATCCTTTACTCGGTCAAGTTCAACGATGACCTGTGTGATACGTTCGTCGTTCATATATATATATATATATATATATATATATATATATATATATATATATATATATATATATATATATATATATATATATATATATATATATATATAATTTTTTTGTTTAATTAATAAATAATTCAATGTGGCGTATTTTATTAAATCAATCATCGTAGGTTAATGAGACCCATGTGTTAGATTTTTTTGAATATGCCGCTAAATATATATCATCAGCAACTCGTTGTATTGATACTTTACAAATATAGTAGTATCTACCAGCAGAACACGTTGATGGAAAATATTGCATTGTATTATCCATGTACGCAAATACCGGACTACCATTTTGTGATTTAATTTTTGGAGTTGATTTCAGGCAATTGTCTTGTTGAGTAACCATTCGTAAATTTTCTATTCGATTATCGCATGGATTTATGATGATGAGGTCAACAATTAAACCACTTGCGATTATCCCATTGAAACTTTCCCAAATAAATTTGTGGGATTTATAATAATAATGTTGTATTTTTCCATTATTCCAGATACCAATCACCATATATCCAAGGATATTAATCCGACCATTCTTTTTCTTTGGTCGTCGATTCCTAACAATTCCACATCTGGATGCTTCGTAATTGATGTAGATTGGATAAGAAATGAATTCAATCTGATCCATATATTTAGTAAGTAAATTAATTATTTATTTGGTTTTTCTGATCATGGCCGGTAACATAACATTTCATCGATGACGATGATATATTTTTGTGTATAATATCTAGCTAGTTCCCTGAATCTTGTTCCACCGCAACTAGCACATAATTTAGTTCTTCCGTGAACACCAAGCCCACAATTGATACATTTTACGAGCCCATGTGAACCATTCTTGATCTGTTACTCATGAAACGCAGAATATTCTCCAACGCATCTTATATCACATTAAATATTGTCGGCTTTCCAAAACCATTTACATCTATTTTGCTCCATTGTTATATTATACATATAGCATCGTAAAATTTAATTGAAGGTGTATTTTATATAGTATAGTGATGAACGAATTTACAACATCCAAGATATTAAATTGTATGGGAGGCAAAGAAAGCGATTTGACCTCGATGATAAAATAAGACCACGACGATGAAATCAAGAATCATAATAATATCAAACAAGCAAAATTTGAATTTTTTAGAGATGGTGCTGATGTTACATTTTCAACATATCGAACAGGTTCCAACGACGATAACACCATGACGGAAAAACGCGCCTGAAAAATACTATCAATGATAGATTTCGAACATATCAAGTATTACATTCAGTTTAAGTATACACAAATTTATAGAAAGCATCAACTGAAAAAATCATGGAAAGTATTTGATCATCGTGAACGCTAATTACATCAACGCGAGATAAAATAAATTAGTAATTTTATCCGATATAACAAAACCTGGAGCGTTAAGTGAAATTGATAGCAGATATTACAATCAATCATATGCGGCAAACGCGGTAATATATAGAATCTTTAGGATAAATACCCCCGATGTTAAAAAAGTATCCCCGATGAAAGTTTCAACGATGTTGAACTGTGTTGAAGAGCGAGTAATGGAACGTTTTAATAACACCAAGCGAGGTAATGGATTAACCGAAGTGAGAAAATCAAAAATACTTGAGTGGGCGGACTCAGTTAAATCCACAATAGCAGCAATAAATGAAGTTGTGACGCTAGAAAAGAAAATAAGAATTGCAATAATTGTAAAAAACTATCTTAGGAGAAAATTTATATAAATCCGGTCACTAAAAAAAGGGAGGAATTCCAATCGAAATCATAGATCATAATTATCATGCATGGAGTAATTCCGTGCGAGTATTTCCATCATCACGAACATTAAAATATTATCACGGAGACACATTTGATTGTATCTACGATATTAATAAAACCGATCCTGTTTCCGTATGGTTGTTTAAGAGTGAAGGAAAATATGATCAATTTGTTGGTACAAATGGAGATATATATCAAACAAGAGAACTTCAGATGGAAATGAATAATCTCGCTTTGAAGTTCACCGATGGCACTCAAGGATTTCCCCCCGACTAAATTACCAAAAATTGTTTCACAATGCCATCAGTAGCAGCTCATTTTGCCAGAATAAAGAGCTTGTGGAAACCAACGCACGCTGATTTTCTAGAAGATGTTAGAGCTAGCAGCGTAGAACATGGTTGTTGTGGCTTATGGAATACAAAATATAACCTTGATGATATGATGTATGTTGACATGGCAGCATGCTACAAAGCTAGCTTCCTCGGGATGGGAGAATACATCGAGTATTTTAAACGGTTTGGGCATCCCACACACGAATTGACGAGAGTATCGATTAACGGACCATTACCTGATTTTGACTTAACCGGAGTTGCCAGGGTTACATCATTTAAATTTGCAGAGTTTCTTCATCCGGTAACTTATCCCTGGGTGGGAAAACATCTATGCGTGAATAAATGGGCTCCAGTGGTATTATTAAGGTTTTTGTAAGATAAACATATGTATGGTTACCATCCCAAGAACAAGTTGATAATTACGTAAAAACATAGAGGAATATTGTCAAAGACTTGCAAGAATTTGAATCGGGACGTTTATTGAAGGTGGACCTAATAAAAAATGAAAATGTACTAGATTGATACTCGATAGCGCAGAATTAGATTTTATCATCAGGGATACAACAGCAAAAGACATGCTTATCTCTCAAACAGCTGTTTATTTACCAAATAATAAACAAATTGGAACCATCGTTGAATACTACGAAGGAGATTCATCACAATATGCTAATTTGAGATCATCTATGCTCGGTTATCTTTTGATAAATTTACTGTCTATGGTAAACCGATTCGCTGATATCGCGGCTAGAGTATCCACTGATTCATTTTACTTTGATAGAGAATACAAGTAACATGTTGAGAAATATCTTACAAAGGACGGTGAATGGGGAACATGGAGAATAAAACATGAAATGTTACACGATTACAAAGAATCTAATGATGTTCCCGTGGAAGATAATTACCGCGAGAACACCAATATGGAAATATCATCAGATCGTTGTGTATATGATCCGATAACTCGTCATAAAACTGTTTATCTGAATTGTCCATGAGGATATGGAAAGACAACTCAAGTAATTGATTTCTTTGGAAAAAAACCACTAACAAAGTCTGTCGATGGCTGATTTACCCATGTAGTATCTGGTTGGAGAATAATAAATTGCTTTTATATCAAATACCTAAAACCGCTACTAATTTACCCTTCGCGGCCGTTTATTTTATCCAGGATGCTATTTTTTCCTTGAAGGTCGTATTGGAAATTTAATTCAACCCGTGGATCAATTTTACATGCGCGAGATGACGCTGTTGGAGATCTTTACTTCGATACGCGATATCATGAACACGACAGGCTTCATCGATGGCGTTTTTCGGATATTCACCCGGACGAGGATTGTCCTGATCATCTAATCTGATATCTATCGTTTTGCCGGTCCACAATAACTCTATCTGGGAAGATGTTTTTTCTCCTGGATACTTCGCCCATTGCGTCCCTTGGAGTGTTGTTAACATGGAGGTGATATCACCACCGCTTTTTTATAAATCTAAATTTTTTTATACCACACCGCGCACATTTTCCAGTGACAGCTTCGCTGTTATTTTTTGTTATGGTAGGAAACGGACCAATTGTCGGTGTTTAAGGTTTACACTTCACACAATATAAATTCATAATACTATTAAGTTATATTTAATGGAAATTACCGATTTTCCAGCGTTAAAACCACGAGTGCTTGTCATACATCATCCGATGCTACTTAACTCAGTCCAGATGATAATTATTGGACCCTCAAGAAGCGGTAAAACACAACTGTTACTTAACTTGATTATGAAATGAATGGCGTGGGATAAATTATATTTAATGGCACTGAGCGTAGAGGATCAACACTGCTATCAGGTGTTAAAAGATTACAACGAACGCGCCTCGGAGATAACCGGAGAAAACGTCATTGATTTTATCACAGACATTGACGTAGCACCTTCCGTAGAAGATATATCCGGAGACATCAACAATCTTGTCGTGTACGATGACACTATGTTGGAACGACAAAAGATTCGCGCGAGGATATTCTCCCGCGGCAGACACAAAAACACCGATGTGATATATGTTACTCAACGATTCACTAAAATTCCAAAAGGGATCACTGGATCGTGTTAGCAGTATTTAACGGAGTTGACACTCATACACTCCGAAATATCTGGCAAAGATGGTGCTGTGGGGATTACGACTATAATAAGTTAAAAAATTTCTTTAGTGGCGTTCAGGCAACCCCGCATGGATTTATGACGATTAATTTATCCGACCCTGTAACACGATATCGGATAGGATTGGATCGCATATATGGATAATATGTGCCTCTCCGATGATAACCATATATTAACATCAATTGTACGCAGCGTTCCCACTGAAACACGATAGAAACCTAATTTTTTAAAATAAATTTATAGCTGTTATTTCACCAAAATGAAGGCTCAGAAATTTGGTGGGTTAAGGATCCACGCTGCTCCATGTATTTATCGATATGTTGATAACTTGTGGTAATGGTACAATGACGTGACAGAACGCTGTAACTACCCGAATCAAAAGACTATCTCTCAGTTAGCATAACAAAAATCAAGTTTATACAATTTCAGACACACATTAATGTTAAAGTCTGAATAGGGTCACGGAATAAGAGGTTTTATTAAATATGGTATATAGGTAATGACAATTTTATGGGATGATTTCTTGTCAGCAATGTCCCACAAATACATAATCATGAATATGAGGACATAATGGCGAGCATTTTGCAAACAATATTCAGTGTACTAGTATATACCCCATAAAATTTCAAATTGTAATTACACAAATAGCAGTTGCAACATCTTCACATAAACGAACACAACTCTAGAAGTAGTGACATCTCGATAATTTATAATTATGCAGCATGCAAATGATCTAAAAGCTAGATACCATGAAGATGTTTTATACTATTAGTATGAATACGCATAAATTAGCACCTATTTTAATAAGGTGTTAAAAGTAGCTATTAAATTTCCATTTAAAAACATTATTGAGATAAGAAAACGAAAACGAACAAAATATTATCAATGAATATTGCGAAACACACACTGTCTCTCTCGATTCATTGCGGTACTCTCTTTCTCTCTTTCTTTATCAGTCTCTATCACTCTGTCCCTCTCTGTCTGTCTGTCTGTCTGTCTGTCTGTCTGTCTGTCTCTCTCTCTCTCTTTCTCTCTCTCTCTCTCTCTCTCTCTCTCGTTGATCGCATACACGTTTGCATGTATAGAGAAGCAGACAATAATTGAATCTAATGGAACTATTGATCTGGGTCGTCATGGTGAATGTAAAATATACATGCGATATAGTTAAAGTATTCTAAATAGAAATGTTACAAAATTAAACTAGATTTCTTTGACCATAAGAACATTAATTTTATAAATGGACTCACGTATACCGTAACCTTTTCAAGCTTTTATTTCATTTCTTTCTTCTAAAGCAATAACATGATTAGAAATACTGATCATTTTAAATATTTCCGAAGTTGTTGTTTCGCATAGTTTCTGCTTTTGATACTCTCTATGTAGTGCTGTCTTTGTCTCTGTATTTGTATCTATTTGGGTTATATGGTAGCAGATGAATCAAACAATAGAGTAACATATTGAGTGAAAATACAAATAATATCGTACATCTCATCCCACTCTCATTCCACCACACCGGCTCTGTATGTCGGTTTCTCTGTTAGACCGTGGAAATACTAAGGATTTGCTTTTCCATTGGAGAGTTGACTCTTTCTACATTATCTATGAATGATGATAATATTTAAAAACAAATCCATTCCTAAAAACGGAACGGAGCGTGATGGATGATCAGACAATGCTGTTATAATAATAATAATAATAATAATAATAATAATAATAATAATAATAATAATAATAATAATAATAATAATAATAATAATGAAGAGGAGGAGGACTTCGTATAGTACCAAGCCTCTAGAAGCTCTAAGTGCTATACAACATTATAAAACACCCATAACTTATTATATAATAAATTAAATTATGTGATTCCCAAATAACACCAAGAAATTATTAAACATAACACATGATAAAAATATTTAAGGTATGACAGATTATTAGGTTTTATGTTTGTTTTTTCAGTCTCAGTATGTAGTTTTAAGAGCACACTTGAATGTTGTCATTGTGTCGTTTAGTCTCAGTACAGTGGGACATTTGTTTTACGTTGCAGGTATATGGTATGCAAAACAAAGGTGACAATAGTATTTGGTTTAAATAGTGGGAATAATGAATGTTTCATTGCCAGAAGAGGAGCGTACGTAATTTGCTGGTGTGTACACATGAGTGAGGCCAGATAGGCATGTTGAGCTGGAGTCCGCTAGTAACACAGCACAGAGGACACATTACTATTTTGAATCGAATGGATAGCCACTGTAGGGCACAGAGGACTGTAGAGGTGTGCACTAAATTTAGAACTCTAAGGATGATCCGAGTAGCTTTATTTTGTAATGTGTGATGTTGTAGGATTATATGTTGAGATGAACCAAAAATCATTTAGTTACTATATTCGCCCTGAAAATAATAATGAAGACACGAATGCTTTAGTGGTATAAACTGAAAGATATTTGCAACTGTAGCTGATGCTTCTCTGATCAAGATATGCAGGGTTGCATATGTGCATGACATGATGGCGCAATGAGACAGTAATGTCCAGAGAAACGCTTAGGTTTCAGACTGACTGTGTGAATTGTATTATGGTGTTACTGATATTTATTGTTTAATGTAAATGACGTGAATGAGAAAGGCTATGTGTTGTGTTGAGAATGGCCAACATACCTATCCGACCTCACCCATGTGTACATACCAGCAATATATTTACGCTCCTCTTCTAACAATCGTACACATTATTGCCACTATGAAAACGTAGTCATATGGAGAAATCTATATTGAATATCAAGATCCGGCAACGTGGAATGAATTGCCCATTGGAATTAAACACTAAACAGTGATAACTTGCAAGAGTGCTCTTAAAACGCACATTTTGCAACTGCAGGAACAAACGTAAAGACCCAATAATGTTTTCCTACCTTAAATCGTTCAAGGATTCGTTATGTTTTCTAATTTGATGGTGTTTGCTTATGTTTTTGTTTTTTGTAGTCATATCATTAGAAATGTTGCAAAGGGCTTTGAGATTCTAAAGATTTGGCGCTATTCAAAGTCCTCAATATTATTATTATTATTATTATTATTATTATTATTTTTATTATTATTATTATTATTATTATTATTATTATTATTATTATTATTATTATTATATCATAAAACGTACAAATTCCATTTTTCAAGGTCAAATTAATTGTTAAGGTTATGGGATGTAGATTAGAATCTGTTCAAATAATGAGAGACGAATTACATTTGTGTCTAGTAATATTATCAAAAACTCCACATGTTTATAACAAAATTTTTATAAACTAAAAACGCATTAGAATTAGTACTGTCAAGTCTTCAGTACACTTTTAGATCTAAGGATGTTGCGTCTTTCATAACTGTGGTCTTAACGGTATTGTCAGTTAGCAATAAAACCATTTTGCATGCGTCGTTTGGAAATATAATTCAATATTTAGTGACTTGTAGCTGAATATGATCATACCAATACTAATCACATCTACTATTTTCATGGTTATATTATGAAGATAAACATACTCGGGTACATATCCTGGGGCTATGAAGAAATTTAATTGTTATTTGCTAATGAGTTCATGTTTGAATTGCTCCAGCTATGTAAATGTCGCTATAGACAGTTGTATATGATAACTAGAGATTTTTTTGAGCCTTAATGTTGATGTAATTGTTAGGATCACATTTGTTTCTTCAATTTTTAACCTTTATTCAGGTATGGATGAAATAATTGAACCAGGTAATGTATGTATGTGTGTGTGTGTGTTTGTTTGTGTGTAAACATGAGAACGTGTTGAATTAATTGCTATATCTTTGCCATTGACCTGTTACAATACAGACGCTCTAACATTTTAACCACTGGATACATTATAATGACATGATGGCCAGCTCACTACATTATTATGAATCTGGATGGATTGTAACCTACATGCGAAGATGATTGGAATGGAAAAGGCCCAAGAAGGACGTAAAACAGCGTAGTTGTCTTACCCAACACGTAAATATTATATTATGTTTCATGGTTACAGCGACGCATTCAAGATTAATGTTGTAGAATTTGGCTAGGTGAAATACAGGTTGTTATAATCATATGGTCAGTATGTGAAGTTTAAATGTTCTGATTATATGTCTCTTAGCAGTCGTTATAATGAATAAAAGGGAAAGCCAAACGAAATGCTGTCATTCTGAACATTTATGTTTTAAAAGTAATTTCCATCTAGTTCAGTTTGACATATATGTTCGTAACAAACATCCCAAGAGATGAACAACTAGTGATGCAAGCAGAAAAGAGCAAGACGGATTCCCGACTCTAGATCTACTCAGTATGCAACATATGACACAAACATTACACAATAAATCATTTCGTTTTTGTGTTGCACATATATTGCGAGAAAGTGACATAGTTTCTATAAGCGACAAATATATAGCCATATTTGGTCAAATATATGCAGTAATATGATTCGTTATGTTTAATTTTTTATAGCTTCCCTGGTAGGCATTCAAGTGCAATGATAGGAAACAGGTATAATTGTATATTGTTTGTAGATCTTAAATATAAATTAAAAATATAACTATAAACATTCTGCAGACAAATGTGTGTCATTTACGCTCGATGAGAGAGAGAAACAAACTTCTGACGCGTCCTCCAAAGCCGCTTAAATATCATTAAACTTTCAAACAATTGTACATGTGAAATGCACGAGCCAATAATTGTTAAGTATCTCCATAGCAAGCATTTGAGTTACATATCAACCATGTGATAATATATTTTTCTGATGTAATATGTCAATTTAAATGAATCTTTATACCTAAAAGACGAACACATCTTTCGTTGTAAATATTGTTCCAATGGTTGATAATCCTATCTAAATATTGGCGTATCGAGTCCACATTGAAGTGCATTGGGTCTCTTAATTTCATTAGATGTGGCGACAAGCGACCGCACTCAGTCATAATTTAGTGATTTAAATTATAACACTCTTCCTAGATGATCGACAAAAGCGGAGCATACAATTTCAGACGACAGATGCATACACAAATACACAATGTTTAAGTGGTATTCGTGTATCCACAAATAATTTTCACTCAGATACAATTGTAACGGATTTCCGTTAGTACATAGTGATGCTTTTCATGTTACACTTTGCCTCATCCTATTTTAGGCCAATATACAACGCACGACATTACTGATTAGTTGCCATTACATACTAAGGAGAAAATGCACGAACTCAAATATATATCGCTAGAATAAAGCAGCGATATATGTTTTATCCGCCAAAATGTCCCATATAAATATTGGCTAGCGATGATGCATACAAAGGAAATTTTTCATTTCAAAAAAATTTATATTATTTATTAAAAACATGAATGAAGTCTGGGAATGTGGTATTTATAATTGGGAAATGTAGTATCACAAATATGAGCAAAATATGGCAGATAACTATAGTTTAGTTGTACTTGATAATATTGATAGTTTTGGAATCCAGCAAAATATACCACGTTTGTGTTTTGGAAAATTCTTAATGCTTCCGTTGAACCTTGCTTCCCCAGCACGTAACTGGTTGAATCCAATCTGTTTTCTTTCTCTCGAAAACATACGAAATCCTGATACTCGTTTTGCTACAGTAATGGGACAAGTTTTGACGTTAATTAGCATTTCAAACACACACACACACACCTTTTTCTGCGTAAGATTGGGTGTTAGATTCAGCCAATGTGGGTATGTGAGAAAGCTTGACAGTAGCTTCTGGTGGGTCGGCGGTTCTTTCCCGGGGTTTTCCCGTGTTCTCCCTCCACCATTAATACTAACCGCCATGCATAGCCCATCGGGTGTTGAAAAATGGCGTTAAACCCTACAACAACAACAACAAATATATATAATTTATCCTACCAAATCGTCATTTATCTGTCCGCATGCATCGACATCGAAGTATATTATCCAATACCGTTTTGGCTGTCTAATATAATAATACATTGCAGAAATATTAATGTATCACCATGTTGATATACATAGATACATCGTATCTGAGGTAATGAACACGTAACAATAATATTACTTATTGTAAATTAAACGTAACCTGAAGGACACACTTATTAGTCGGACATGTTTAATATAGTCATATTTGTCACCCTGCAAGTGGGTATGAATTTGGTAACAATTGTAATAAGACTATGTCTTTGAATTGTTATGAAAAATGTACATGAATAAATGTTTACTATTTTGGGTTCCTAACATCATGATGAAACCTACTGGTATGTACTCCATCATTGAATCACTTCTTCAATAGTCTATAAAGCTCTCCCGAAACTAAAATAAATTATCAATGATTATGATGCATACTTATTTCATTGGTTGATATTAGCCCACATCTGGATTTAATGATCAAGCTAGCTTCTATGAATACTCTTCAAGGTAGAATTACTCAGGATTACAGATATAAGAAACACATTTGTCTTATAATCGAACTATATATATATATATATATATATATATATATATATATATATATATATATATATATATATATATATATATATATATAATGTAAATATTTCATTTTAGTAACTGTTGGTCTAAGTCATCACGAGGAATTATCAACGTTATTAATGACTAACCTAAACCACACTTAAGTCAGTCCATTTTGTCTACCTTGACAGCTTCCTCCTAGTAGGAAGACAATCTGACTGTATCTATCTTATGTGAGCAATTTCCGAATCTCCTGGTGCATTGACATTTGATACGTTGCAGCTTGATTTTTTTTCCAAGATTTTCACTATGAATGTCCTGGAAACCCATACATATCAAAACTCCTAGACTACATTCATATTTTCAGCCATAGACATTTAACCAACCGCCCATAAACGTGGACTAAATTTATAATAGACCCGAAGTTGATGCTACCTTCCAATGTGTAGAGAGGTGCTCTTCTGATGTTGTTGCTTAGGTTGTTTGTCTTATTAAGATTTTTAACGTAGCTTTACCAAAATTCAGTCATATCGCTACGATGTCTGCAGTGAAGCAGTTTATATTGATGTCTAGCACTGGAGCATCATGCTGCAGAAATGGAGCATGATGTCTCACCCTGTCACATTATCCTGACACCAGGACGACTAGTCCTAACACTAACCTCTTAATGATATGCTCCAAGCGAGGTAGCTGTTAGTATCAGTTTTGTAAGTCTTTGATATGACTCGGCCGGGGTCGAACCCAAGACCTTCCGCTCCCGCGGCGGACGCACTAACCACTAGGTCACCACAACGGTGCATTTCTTATGCGAAGTCATGGATGTTAATAATACTAAAAATGACTTTGTATTGCGCCTTATTTTTAGAAGCTCTAAGCGCTTTACAACATCTATAATGATACGACTACAAAAAAAAACATGAAATTAGAAGGGATAAAACAATACTTAAAATATGTAAGATAGAAAACATTATTTGGTCTTTAAGTTTGGTCTTGCAGTCGAGAAAGGTGAGTTGTAATAGCACTCTTGAAATGGATCACTGGGTCTGTTTGTCTAATTTGAGTGGTCAATGTGTGTTCCACCTTACCTGGCCCTGGTATGAGAAAGAAGGTTGTATGTATGACATCATTTTCATAGTGGGAATAATGAGTATACGATTGTCGGAAGAGGAGTGTACGTATCGTACTGGTGTGTGCACATTTGTGAGGCCCGATAGGTATGATGTACTGGAGTACGTCAGTTAAACGTATCGCAAAAAACACATTTTGAGTTTGATTCAGGATCGATTGGATAGCCAGCGTAGGTTACAGAGCAGCGAGTAGATGTACTCTGATCGTAGTACTCTAAGGATGATCCGATTAGGTGTGCATTGAGTTTTTATAGTTTCTGGATTTAATATTGAGACGAACGAGACAAAAGTGGGTTACAATAGTCCAGTCTTAAAAGTACTAATGAAAACAAGTGTTTTAGTGGCATCTACTAAAAGATATTTGAGAATGGAAATAATGCGTCTGAGCTCAAGTTATGCTTCCTTGCATATCTTCATGACATGTTGGTGCTGTAAGAAGGTACATTGCAAAGTAACGTCTAGATTTTGTACGGACTGTGTGAATTTAATGTTGGCGTTGCTTATAATCTTTGTGTGAGGTAAAATATTGTGAATGGGAAAGTATTTGTGTTATGATCCGAATGTACTGGTCTTGGCAACAGTTATCTGCAGCTTGTTCATTTCATCCATGATTTCACATAAAAAAATGCATTCTCGACATCTTGGATGCTATCATCAACTTCAGTTTGGTTGGCTAGTCTGATACATTTGGGTGTCATCAGCGTACAACTGTCGAGACACTGGGTGAAAATCATCTTTGGAAACAGACCCCTGTGGAACATATATCAACTGGGTTGGAGTGTATTCCATTTAAGCATGCAATTTGTGTCATGTTACCAAAGTAGTACTTGAATAACAGTATGGGTGTATTGTGAATGCCAAATACATGCTGGAGACGTTGAACTATGATACCACAGTCTTTTGTGTCAAATGATACAATGAGGGTGGGACCTGTATTCAAAGCAGTGAAAATTTCATTAAATACTTTCAGAAGAGTTGTTTGAGTCCTGTGGCAAGGGCGATCTGCAGTCTGTACATGGCTAAACAGACTTTGAATTTTAATGAACAAACTTTTCTAAGGTTTTGAATAAGACAGGGATATTAGAAACTGGGCGGTAGTTCTTAAAATGGTTATGGACGAGTGTTGGTTGCTTCAGCAGAAGCTTTACAGGTTTGTAAAATGATTAGAATTCTGCTGATGAGAGAGAAGTACTAATATTATCATTTACTGATTGCAATATTGGATCTAATCATAATGACATTATGTCGTGTATTATGTATATTTAATGTATATGGCATTTTACATTTCGTCCATGATTATACATCGTAAGTGTTATTTAGTAAACAAAGTTTTCCCATTATTAATGTATTCATATGATTGTTGGTAATTACGTGTAACTAATTTTGTTTATTCGGATCTGTGCTTAGGATACTGGTTTCCCTTTATACATTTTTTTTTCTGAACCTCATATGTCTCTCTATTGTTACTAACGTTTAGGGAAAGACATTACGTTGGTTTCAATATAGAATGTTCTGGAAATGACTTTTCTTTTCTCATCCTGACCCTCATATCTTGTCCTATGCTTTTATAAATGTTTCCTACATCGAACTTAGTTATTCATATCAAATACATGTTTTAACTAGTAATTTAGTTATGTTTCAACTATTATTTAAAAGGATCTTTTATTTCAATATTCGAAATAGAAGGTGCTCATTAATGTCTTTGGATTAAATCAATGTTTCGGAAGTATTGTGATAATTTAGCAACATTTCGGGTTACACATTCAAAAAATAAATTAATTTCAAACACCACTAAAATTAAGTGTAAAGAAAAGTTTAAAATTTCCTAAAATATTCCTTCTGTTTTTTATGTTGCGTGGTTTAAAACCTATATAATAACAGGTATCGCATGTATATCCATAGTATCATATTAGTAGTATCACTTGTAAGAAGGTTTGACCTAAACTTCTGAAAAAAAAAAATGCAATTCAACTACGATTTCATCCATGATCAAAAAAGTATACATTAATGACATATTCATGTATCAATCAGATTTATTATAGGTATATCCAGAATAGAAAATGTATAAAGAACAAAAAGTGAACTATCTGCGCCTGAACATTGTTGATAATGTTGAATACAACTCTAATTACTGCTATATGTATATTAATTTTACAAGAGCATGTCATTAAAAAGAACTATATTTAAGATTTTAAATGTAAATACACGACTCTTTTTTAAAGAAATACATATGGAAGATACCAGCATTATATCAATACGTATACATTTGCAGGAATCTTCCTCACGTCAATCATAACCAACAATACACATAACACCACCACCACCACTATTGTAGAAGCGAAAACCCATTCTGACATTTCAATCGACTCTTTTTTAAAGAAATACACATGGAAGATACCAGCATTATATCAATACGTATACATTTGCAGGAATCTTCCTCACGTCAATCATAACCAACAATACACATAACACCACCACCACCACTATTGTAGAAGCGAAAACCCATTCTGACATTTCAATCGGCAATACATATGTGTTACTATGCCATGTACGGTATTACAGAATATTGAAAATTATGAATGCCGATAGTCCAACATACCTACCGACCGACCACACACAAACACACACACACACACACACACACACACACACACACACACACATACATACATACATACACACAACACACATAGAGCACAGAAGTCGAGATGACAGGGATAAATGATGAGTTGAAATATATATATGTACGTTCTGGGCATGATGTGGTGTTGTTTTCTACAAAATCAAGCTCGTAGACTAATACGGTGCATTTCAGATTAACCGCTTCATGGTCTTAACGCAAAATATTATCACATTTGTTTAGGTGCAGATACGTGATAATAATATAAATTATTTTCCTTTTATATCTTAGCTAGAAGTTTATCTTTGGAATCAATTTTGATAATATATATATCTATATATATATAAATATATATATATATATATATATATATATATATATATATATATATATGTATATATATATATATAAATATATATATGTATATATATATATATATATATATATATATATATATATATATATATATATATATATATATAATATAATATAATATAATATAATATAATATAATATAATATAATATAATATAATATAATATAATATATATAATAAAATATAATATAATATAATATAATATAATGTAATATCATATCATATCATATCATATCATATCATATCATATCATATAATATAATATAATATAATATAATATAATATAATATAATATAATATAATATAATATAATATCATATAATATCATATAATATCATATAATATAATATCATATAATATCATATAATATAATATAATATAATATAATATAATATAATATAATATAATATAATATAATATAATATAATATCATATAATATAATATAATAAAATATAATTATGAGGTTATTATTTATAGGGTTTCAGTCACGGAAGCCTTGGCCCAAATCCGTGTTTATGATATGTTGTTGAAGTTAGAGGAGAAGATTATGTGTAAAATGTTATGTTAATAAAGATATGGTGCTTTTGTGATGTTATGATAAAAAAGACGGGGAAAACGTTATGAAACGTAACAGAATAATTTTCTAAATTAATAAAATAACATTTAAACAAATAATTATATAAATACAGTTACACAAATTTAATATATATGACAGCCTATCATAAAGAATTACGAAGCATCTTTTGACACTGACTAGTAAAAATACTCGTTATAGTAGATTTTCTACTGGAACAATTTATGTATATCTTTATATCTTCCTCTTTTAAGGCGGTTAACGAAACGAACAATAATTAGTCGATTTGTTTAATGAACTTATATTCTGATGATAGTGTATATATATCTATCTGGTGATTTTAGCTATTGCAAGTATTCGAAATCATCAAAAAGTTTTTCATGACTTAGTTCATCAGGCATTGCCTTTGATGACACAGAGGACACATATATATATATATATCTTTATTTATTTTGCTATGAAAACTCAAGATCGCGTTTAAGTGTTACAAAAATCAGTTCTTAAAAAGGTCCGTAATTGGGATGTTTATATCATCAACATATCACTTTGTTTCAGCGTCATTGTTTGATTCTGTTTCTCCAAGACCAGTCATGTCATTATTAGTCATGATAAGAGGACCAGTCATTCTATCACCGGATTTATGTACTCGCGTGCACATATTATCCGATATCGTTGTCATAATTGTTCCGTTGTTATCAAACACAGACGTGCTGTTTGCGGTTACTCCATTTATTCTGACGATAATACCCTGCAACAAAAAAACTCGTTTATAATTTTTCTTGCTTATCCTGAAATACAGCCACTTTACTTGAATATACATTTGCAAAAGTTCGTAATTCGAATATTGCATCGTTAATGGATTTTTTTTTTAAAAATGTAAGTGCGATATTCCGTTAGGTGCGTGTTTTTTTTTTCGAGGAAGATCTTCTGTAAAAATCTTTCATTATACTGTAATATCTTTCTAAATCTACAACGATTAATCCTTTTTGTGGGGTTTGTTTGTTGAGCAAATTTTGCCATCGGTGGAAAACTATCGCGCCTTATTAAACCGTCCCTGGTAGTCTTCGACCCTTTGCTCTATTTTAAAATCCCTTTCCTGCTGATTACTTTAGTGCCATTCCAGCCGCTGTTCAGACAACCCCAAGCGATGCCAATGTTTGGACAGCTAAGGCGACAGCGGCTGTTAAAGCTGGTATAGCTGTAAGATATAGCAATATACCACCTGACTTTGTTATGTCCGAAATATGATTCGATGGCAGTAAATCTTATTCCAGTCTTGTCTTGTTCAGCGATACTGAATATTTTACTCTAGCTTTCTGTCAGTGACAAATGTTTTTGACATGCAATTTTACTTTTTTTAACGTAATTTTTGGTTCTAGATTTTTTACTGACCCGGGTTTTAGTTTTCTTATCTGACCAGGAGTCAAAGTAACATTTACATAATGATATGAACTTTTATAATATCTGCGAGTGATCTAATTTGGATATAATACATATTTTTAACTGGGGCATCAATGAATCTCATTAGTCAGCCTGTTCCGTCAAGTAGTATTGATTTATCACTGAATATAACATAAACATCTCTGTATTTAGTAAAGGCTCCAGCTTCTCTACGCAGGCTCGACAATGAATATCAGCAATATATTGTCTAGATCAGTCAGGATGTTGCAGTGAAAATGAATAGATCGGATTTAAATCCGTAAATTCTAATTATGATAATTTTAAAACATTATCTTTCTTCTGATCACGTCACATAAATGTTATTGAATGATCAGATGCAAGTTCTACATGATTTAATTCAAAATTTAAGAACATATATTCAGATGGTTCTTGATGTCTGTTTATTCTTAACGAAACTGCTCTAACTCCATGTTTTGCAATTGTCGCATGACTGTTCTTGCGAGTTTACTTCTTTAGCTTCTTGTAGCGCAATCAATATTTGTCGTGGTGAGCATGTTATCTGCCATGTATATAAACCATTATTAATACTTTCAACATTTTAAGAAGTTAAGGTCAACTATTTTACCACCTTGATCAACTGATTTATCGCCTTGATCAATTTTTGGAATACTTACCGGCATCGACAACGAAAGTTTGGTGCGTATTACTTTACAGATATCATCATCAGCAGCAGTTTTTCTATCAAGTACAACTGTATGTTTACCTCCAAAAATGCCTTAACATTTCTACAAAATCTAAATATGTGAGTCAACGGAATTGCATATGGAAATCTTTTGCGAACATTGTTCAACATTGTTTGACATGTTAGCAAATCCTGAATTGTAACTTGCATTTTGTGATATTACAGCTCTGTTTTTAAGGCTCATGCAGCATCGCGTTCGTTGCCTAGATTTAAGTTCATATATTCTGGAAAGTTATAAGTGTCTTGAACAAACAACATAGTTGGACCAGCTCATGTATAATCATCAGACTATCTTGCTAGACCTATTAGTGTTGTAGCAACAACAACGTCCTTTTGACTATTTTCAATTTTTATTTCATCAATAATACATATCACAGTGTCAAATAACTACATAATTTCATTATTGGCCAAACTTATTTTGATTCTTAACTTTAACTTCTACTTCAATAATTGCTTCGGTGGGTAGAACATGTATATTGTATCCTGAACTAGAAGTTCGTAAAGTCCACGCTAATTTGATATCCGCACATCATAAGTATAAGACTGATAATCGCGCAGGGATTCATCTTCATTTTCGAATTTAGGATCAGATACACGTTTAAATGCTTTATTATAATTACCATTGATAACGTCATGGGAACAAGAATACCACTTCCTGCTATTATACTAGCAGTTATATTTTTTTCTGCGTCACCATCCAATTGTGTTATTGTCCAATTTGTGGCTTAATGTATTACTTTATTAACATTTGCTGGTATCACTTCAGTGCTTGGTACGTTTACTAACGGTGGTTCTCGTCATATTCATTGTACTAAAGTATCCTTTATTGACGAAAATGCTTTACCATCAACATCATAAAAAGCACCATCAACGTTTTGTCACCGATAGCGTTCATTACATTCATTAATTGTTGTTTTGCCAATGATATTGATTGTTTGGTCATTCCTTTTAAATAAACACGGAGTAACATCGTCAAGTCCATCTCCATAAAATGCTTTATGTCGAGCGATTGTCATCCGGATGCTAAAATTAACGAAATATATAACATTATCAAATATATATCCATCAACATTTTTTAAACATAATTGACTGATGTTTTAGCATACTTTTATCATGATTGGAAATTCAAGTAATTTCTTTGGTTTGAGGCTAAACTGCCTTGTGCACTTCTTTTAAGCATATGTTGTCATCTATGGTTATCATTTTGTATTTTATAGTAAGTTTGAAATTTGCTATTACGCAATTATAAGCGTGTATCATTTTTGATCATGTCACTTTGGGTTCGAACATATTGATATATTTCTGGTGTGTTTCTGATCCTAAATCTCGACATTAATTTTATCAGCAAGACATAATACATACAGGAGATGTAAATAAATTAGTCATTGTACCATTTGTGTATGCCACCTTGCGAAAATGTTTATTATTGTCTCATTCAAGTCAAGGTTATTTATATGAATAGTTTTAATAATTATGCTGCTTTCAATTACAAGTTGAACAAAACCGATTTAAAGTTTGTATATTAAGTTTGCAAATTAATATTTATTTCCCATTCCGATAGGTGTTTTGACACAAATTCACTTGGTATACTTCTTTATGTCGTTCTTTCTACTTGCAGTCTTTCTCAGTTGTTGTTAAGATGTATTATAATAGCAATAGTTTACATCGAAGGTAAATGTTTTTCAAACCTATTATCTATATGCAATGTGCTTAATGTTTTGTGCTGTAAACTCGAAAGATTACAACTAACAATAGTACAAATATTGGCAGATGCATAAGCGTAAACAAGAAAGAGGAGTGAAGTTTCTGTGTGGATATAATTGGAGAAAAATAATTAAAAGTTCGAGCATCATTAAATGTACTTAAACAAGGAAAATCCGTTAACATCTTAAACGTATGCTATATCGGAATGTTTTGAAAAACAATGATATTTGTGTTTGTAGTAACATACAATTAATACTTTTACTATGTGATATTAGTAAATGCATATGTAATAAAAACAATCACCCAGATATCGCAATACGCTGTACTAAACAAAAATAATCTGACTCCAAATCCAATGTGCCTATACATTTCTTTTTTCACAGAGCATGATCTGTATTTCCTCTTCGGAGCTATCCTTCGTTTGTATGTTAAAAGCTCGAAATTATTTACAAAGACAACATAAGCAGGTTTTATTAATTAAATCAGCGAAATCGTTTCTTCAATTTAAAGGCATACAACCTAAGTAAAAACAAATGAAATTATTTTGTTATTTTTTCAGTTCGTGATTACTTATTAAGTTGAAAAATTACGATTCAGGCTGTTACTGAGGCCGAAATCAGGCTAGTATCGGTAATTTTGTGATAAAATACGCGATTTTTAATTATTGTCTACCAGACAAAAATTCGCTATTTGCCACGCCTATATTCTTGTAACCTCTGTGTTGACCTCTCCCAAAGATTAAGAATTTTAGCCATGCGCAAACACGTGTTTATAAAAATAATGGCGTGTTTGCAACTAGATCGAAAACCAAAACTTAAATTCTGAAAGGAGGGGAGAAAAAAGCTCTTTGGGCCAATTATGGCAGCACACGCATATGCATTGGTGACCAGCGTGAACGATGGAATAGAAAGAAGTCCACTTTGAGCCTGGCAAATAATCCAGAGGTCGCCAAATTCTTGCTGGATACTTGTCAGTCACAATTTTGCAATGAACAGTCAAGTTTTTATACTGCTCTTTTATCTCTGTATTGTTAACTCTTTATCAAAACTCTTAAAAAAACATATTTTATATAAACTGGCATTATCCATTTAGCTTGAAATAAAATGTCACAGCCCTGCAACAATATTGCTGAAATCCGCTTGTATATGACATAATGCAGCTGTTTTTGAGGCTACCAAAGTGGATTTAATGATCATCTTCATTTTTGCACGCAACCATTTATAATGTAAATTGTGATGGCTTTACCAAACTAAATAACACTATGTGTGCATAAACGCCAGTGAGGATGTGGCACCATTCCTTACCCCACGGGGAAAATGAAATAACTTTCTTTTGAAAGATAAAACAGTGAATAATGACCCATCATTGGCCGTTTCACTTTAATTTAACATTCATTCATTCACTATTATTTGTAAAATATATATATATTTTGTGTCTAATGAAACATTTATTTTCCCTTGCTATATTAGTTATGAATTTAACGCCAGTGCAAGGAAAACATCAGAAAGAGAGGAATGTCAAAGAAGACATGGCCACAACTTCTACACCTGGGCCAACAATTCATAGGATAAAAATTCATGCTGTGTCTGATATAACCACATCAGAATCAGATATGGCATCTGTGTAAGTATTACTACATTTTATTAAATTTATCTATATTTACTTGCTTACAAATATTTTGGTAGATGCACATCTAAAAGGACTAATGAGTGTATGTATTACCTGGAAATGTATCATTCTATATTAGTTTAATATTTTGCAGTTGGTAAAGATTGTATATTTTGTTAAAATATGGTTTGTTTTATTTAGAATAATATTTTTGTTGTAAATTGTTGGCACATGTCTTTTTTGTTATTGATATGTTCCTCATCATGCTGTTTGTATTTTAGTTAAAGAGCATCAAGGGAGAATAGTCTTTGACTAAATGAGTCACCACTTGAAATAAATTATTATTATTATTATTATTATTATTATTATTATTATTATTATTATTATTATTATTATTATTATTATTATTATTTCTTGAAGCATTATCATTCCCATTATAATAACCAAGATAAATGATAATGCTTTATTTTGATACAAAACTAAAGATTTCCAAGTTCAACATTAGTATTTACACGTTTCAAAATGTTATTTTAAGGGATTCAGTCTTGTCTGAAGTTGAAAAACTTAAGGAGAAGGAAAGTGTTATGATGGAAAAGTCTAAACGTTGTATCAACCCATTGGAGAACGTATACTAACAAAAATAATTGTGATACATACAAAAAAGGAGAATTGTTGTGTTAAGTTTACTAAAAAAGAACCATATATATACATGTATAGTATTGTATTGGTATTTGTGGACTATTTGTGTATAAACCAGAAAGTTGCTCCCACAAAACCTTTCTTTGCAGTGTATGAACATACAAGTTAAAAATGTGTAATTAAAATATATCTTAAATATAGTATTGATGCATAATTGAAAAAATGAAGATATACTGGTTATCATAGTAAGAATATGAATACATTGTATTATAAATACAAACCACACTAAGGCCATAGTTATGGTTTGTCCGTTTAGTACACATGGAGAGGGCAAGGGGGGTTTACCCAAATGCATATGCTTGTGTATGGGGGTGGGTGGTCTGCTGATAATATATGTACACATATACCACGATAGTAATTTGTCTAATATGTAACCTGCTTGACTGGGTTCAGTTGGTCTTTGAATTTTAGTGGACAATCGACAAACTTTTTAAAGTTACACAGCTTATTTCTTTGATGCAGCCAGACATTCAACATTGGTGGACTATCTGTTATATTAGATACATAAAATTATTAGTCCTAGATCTTTTCTTTGTGGATTAAATATAGGCTGTTCTACAGAACGGGGAGGGCAATCGCACGTACGCAGATGGGGTATGTGTAAAAAAAAGTATCCATATGTACAGGAAGGGAGGGATCAAGCTTTACCCGATTTTTGTGCACATGCCCATTGTTGGAATCAGATTTTGTTTCCTGATTTTTTACTTTTTTGCTTGCAATCTAATTCACATCAGTCTGAGCTATACACAGACAGATAGACATTTGCAGAAGTAGGATAAATTGGGGATTGGAAGTAAAATACGGCCAGGAGGAAAATGATGGATCACAAGAAGAAAAAACTCCAACTTTTATCATTATGCAGATGCAGAATGATGTTTCTAGCACACCTAGGCATATATCTAAGCAAAATATTTTTAGAAGCAGATGTATTTCGATGTATTCAAAAGTAGCCCACAAATGCGTTCCCTACCATCATTTCAGGTGACAAGGACAAAAATTTGTAGGGGTGAAATGAATTGAGTATTCTCTGCCTGTATAATGCTACTGTACATTGGCATTTTCATCATAACATATTTATTGGGATTTATTAATTTGAAATAGTTCTCTGCATCTGAATCAATTTATTTATTTAGTAATTTTACTTTGTTTCTGAAGTACAGCAGAACTGGAGAATTTCCTGATGTTTGATTGTATTGTATGTCCCCAAAGAACATTCATATAAGCCACCAGCTTTCAGAGCTAGGAATCTATTGGCAACTCTTGATCATAACAATCATATTGACAGAGATGTGATTGTAAACACAGATGGAACAATAAGGTAATAAACTTTATTATTGTTTGTTAACATAATAATTCATTTTTGTTAAAATATTAATGCTTTACCTGAAAGTTGATAAACCATCTGTTTGTGGTACAATTTAATCTTTTACAGAAGAAATTTTTTAAAATAAATTTCATAAACCAATTATGGTTAGAATTAGTGTAATGTAATTAGAAAATTCTATAAATACTCTAAATATGTTTATTATATATGGGATATATACAGGTTTGCTATTTTGACATTTCCATCTGTGGCAAAATGATTTGTTATATGTAATTTTATGCAGGTTTTATTTGGACTCTTGAGTATTAGAAAAATATAAAATGACATTGTCAGTGAAATGTTTTGCATTTTTTTGTCAGATACCAAAGATCATTCAACAAAAAAGTGAGAGTTGGTCTGCAAACCCAGTTAAAGCTAATCAACAGTACCTGTATATTCCAGAAATAATTATAAAAATATTTAAAATGAGGTTAGATGATAGAGTTGGAATGAACCAGCCAGTTGTTTTGGACATAAATGATCATAGGTGAATATCTGATGTACATGCTCCAATACCACCACCACCTACAGAAGAGATTGTTACAAAGCAGAAATCTCATTTTAAGTTAAAATGATTTAGGCCTTTTAGTCAGGTAGCACCTATGGATATCAAATTGTTGTGGAGAGACTATTCTAGGGATTGTATGATAACAAATGATTCCTACCATAGACCCATATAGACTTTGACTAAGTCTTTCTTGAAGTGTCTACTATGAGCCAAAGTCCAGCATCTGTTTGATTTCCAAAATTCAGTTTATCTTCAGACCACTGTTGATTATGTTCTAAAAGCTTTTAAAAAACATGCATTTGAACCATAAGATGTAAGACCTTTTCAAAGTTTTCATACCCATTGCATTTATACTTGTCTTATATGTATATTTAGATTGAGGTAAATGCAGTGTATTTTGGCCATATGATGTATTAAAATAAAGCACAATAGAAACTATTCATTGTAATTCATTTAATCTCATAGGAGTAACAAGATTAAAATTATGTAATTGCAAGTCGGTATTATTGCATAGAAAGGTACCTTTCAATAATTTTATTTTCTAATTGTTTTGTGTAAAATTGCAGTCAGAAAGATTTCTATCATACTTTGAAGAAGAACAAATGACTTCAATCTATCCTCTTCATGATGATTTCATTGTTCCCGCTAAACATTAATGTACCTATCAATAGACAATACACTGAAGCATTAAAATTGAAATGTAACTGAACTGGATCATAATTTTCCAACAAAACCCATCAAAGAACATGTGTTGTGCCATGTGAGTGCATCTTAATTTAACTACACACCGTTTAGATTTATTACATACATCCAATATTATGACTGAATATTTATGGTTTTATTATTTGCCTAAATATTGATAACAACAATATGCATTGCTTAAAAGAGTTTTTGCTTCACTATTATGTATGTATGTATGTATGTATGTATGTATGTATGTATGTATGTATGTATGTATGTATGTATGTATGTATGTATGTATGTATGTATGTATGTATGTATATATGTATGTATGTATGTATGTATGTATGTATGTATGCATGCATGCATGCATGCATGCATGTATGTATGTATGTATGTATGTATGTATGTATGTATGTATGTATGTATGTATGTTTTTTCATGAAAATGAATTAAATCAGAAAACAGTATTGAGTTTAACATTGTTTCGAATTCCACAACATACTATTGTCCATATTTCTGATTTCATTATAAAATATTTAGGCTAAATCTTCTAACACAACATATTTAGACTTTGTTTTAATTAAATTATATATTTTTTTGAATTTCTTTGCCCAATTTTTAAGTACACAATGTAATGAAGTGGTTAATCACAGGTGCAGCGATGTCTGCCATTAGCGGTTCACATACAGTTTCAAACTAATTTTAAAAAGAAACAAATGCTGTTGATTTCTGTGTTTCATTTTAAAAAAAATATATCAATTAGAAATGATCTTTACCGATTATATTTGTTAACAACAAATTAATATTTACATACTGGTGTTGACTGTTCCAGTAGCCTAGTGGTTGGAGCATCCACCTCAGATGCAAGAGGTTGTGGAGGCCTTGATCCCTGGCGAGGTCATACCAAAGACATAAAAATGGTATTAACAGCTGCCTCATTGGGTGCTCAGCATTAAGAGGCTAGCGTTTGGACTAGTCGTCCTACTGTCAGAATAATGTAACTGGGTGGGATGTCATGCTACATGTCTGCGGCATGATGCCTCAGTGCTAGACATCACTATAAACTGCCACACATCATAGCAATATGACTGAAAAAATGTTCAAGTTATGATAAAAAACCAAATCACACACACTGTTAAAATTTTTTATAGTAGGCCTAATTTCATGAACTCAGCAGTGATATATTGCTGCAAACAGGGTTAAAGGTCAGTTAGCAATTAAAACACCCATGTGAATGTGTAAGAGTTTGTTTGTCTGCGTAGGCTAATTGGTATCAACCCTGCATAAATACATTTTGCTTTGGATTACAACACTGCCAGAACTTAATGGGTACATCAAGGAAGGTATACAGTACAGCCAGTCATTTTACGTCTAAAAAATCAAGAGGTCAAAGTCTCCTCACCTAGTAACATGATCACTTCATTCCTGATTTCGATATGTATATCAGCAGCAGAGGGTGCGAGCTTCACTTTTTCCTAAAATTCGACCCCCATTTGCAACTTTAAGTCTCCATTTCCGATTCTGAGACTTAACAAAAAAATCACTAACTTAAATTTTGCTGATCTGACACTTATCATTTAGGCAAACATTATTGTATTCACACTAGTAGAGAGAGGAGGCGAGCTTCACTTCCCTAAAAATTCGACCTAATTTTGCAACATTAAGTCATATTTCCGATTCTGAGCATAACAAAAAATCACTAACTTAAATTTTGCTGATCTGACACTTTATCATTTAGGTAAACATTATTGTATTCACACTAGTAATAATTATCTACAAAAAAAAATATTACTGTAATATTATTCATTATTAAGTAATAATTATCTATAAAAAAAAATTACCGTAATATTATGAAGAAATTTTTTTATAAATAATAATGGAAGAGTAATTATATTCAATAAAGATGAATAAATAACTATCATTAATAATGAGTGAATTGATAATCTGTCGGGTATATGAGTAATACATCTAGTAATCAGTATTTTTATTCCTAAAATATATCTCACTGGAGGTGTTAAAACGCTATTACTTAAGTGTTACATAATAAATTATCAATTTACTTGTTACTAACTAAATTACTTATATTTTATATCAATTATTTTTACATATTTATCGGATATAATTACTTTTCCATAATTACTAAAAAATTTACATGTTAAAAAATTACGGTAATATTTTTATGAATAATTATTTTTTTACATAAAATAATATTACTCATATAGATGCCAAATCGAGGTAGATATTTAACGGCCGCCGACGAACAAGATATTATTAAATCACGTGCGAATAAGAAGCCAATTGATATAGCAAAACAATATGGGATTTCACTTACTCGTGTATATAAAATATGGAAAGATTTTAATCCTAACGAAAAGTTTATCGCTGGATATGTTGGAACTGAGCGAGGAGCAAATTTAACAAAATATATCTCTGATATAGACAAGGAAAATGCGAAAAAAAAGATTGAGTATGAAGATAAATGTAAAAAGTTAAAGGAATATGTTGAGGATATAAAAAAAGTAGAAAGTTTTAGAAAAGAGGGTTATAATAAATTAATTAAAACACTTAGAGATATTGATTTACTAAAATCATTAGAGGAAGAAGTTGGTAAAGTTAAGATTAATCAAGAAGTTTATGATGCATTAATAAAGAGAAATAAATCACTTAATGAAAAAATTTCTAAGTTTGAGAAGAAAGTACAACAAAAGGAGGAGAAACTTACTAAATTAGAAAAACCTAATACTGCTGATATAGTTGTTGCTGATCTAAAATCTGGGATGAATAAAAAATCTGTTGAACAAATAATGACAGAGAAATTATTAGGAAAATAATAATAGAAATCCTTAAGATCTCACATACAAACTAATAATTAACTCTTCATCGCGTAGATCTATCAAATTATTTGCTTGATCGGTAAGTTTAAAATTAATTCTAGTTAGTAAATTATTATGGGTCCTCATATAAACAAGATTAGTTGGATCTTCTATTAACAAGTAACCAGGAGAAACTGTGGGGGCAAAGGAATATAAAATATATCCTTGTTGAGCTTGATTTGTTATTGTTAAATCAATTTGATAACCTCCTTCAACAGCGTCACATATTAAATTTATTGCAATTACCGAAGATATATTTACGTTATCAGGTGCAATATGTCTTCCATCTCCGTTTGCTCCATTATTATGTTTAAGAATTACTTCTTGTTGTTGTTTTTTTGTTGCCCATGTATCATAAATGCCCTGAAACCCTTCATTGATAGCGTCGTTAAGTTCTTCTTTTAATAATTTTGAGTCATATTCATTTATTTTATAATTTGGATTTACCTTTATCCTTTCCCTATAATTTTTCTCAAATTCAGTATATGGTTCTAGAGGATTTTCTTCAGTTTTAAGTTGTTCAAGTCGTGTATCAAATATTTCCATATCATCTATAATTTTATTAGCTGAGGATACAACACTAATAAATTCATCTTTTGTGAGTTTACCAGATTTTAATGACGGTAATAATAACTTAAAATCATTGTATATAAGATCAAAATTATTTTTTGTAGTCATTAAAATTCCAGTAATTAAAACACGACCCTCTTTATCCTTAATACCTAATGCTTTAATTGCAACAGAATTTTTCATATCAGAAAAACTTCGATATTGCCTCGCCGGATTATCAGGTCCTATTTCATTAGTAGTATAATCAGATTTTTTAGGTTTTGGTATATTAAATTTTTCAATAGGTGATTCATTAGGCCAACCTAACACAGTTCTTATACTACTACGATAAATATCTACAGAGTATCCATCTGAGACCGTAATTGTTGACGACAATGTAGGTTGATGAACGTCAATCACTATTTTTTTTTCTTCTCCGGTAATAGATTTTATTTTACGATCAAATTCATCTCTGATTTGTTCAATTTCATATGAGCCAGTTGGTAAGTACACAATTTGCCAGTCTGGAGTGCCATCTTCTTTATTTTTATTTGCAAACACTAGTGAATTATTTGGTTGTTGATTACCGTATGTTGTCGATCTAATATTAGGCCAACTATTATATACCCGCAACTTGGCTAACGCGAGTTCTCTTACTGGAATTGGAGAAGGAAAATTTACACTAAATTCAGGTTTTTTTGTTGATATTATGATCGTCTCTGTTTTAATAGGAGTAGTGTTTTCTACTATTTGTTGGAGTAATTCCTGTTGCATTATTATAAAATATTTTAGAATTTTTAATTGTAAAATCTAACTTAGAGATGAAAATTTAATCAGTATCATATTTTACATCTTCATCATAAATTTCAATACTGTAATTACCTTCTATTAGGAACACAGTGTCTTCAAATTTCGGAGAATCCGGCCAACCGATTACTGATCTAATACTACTCTGGTAGATGTCAATAACAAGTTCCGGGGATATTATAAATATATTTCCAGGAGATATTATAATCCTTGGTACTAAATTAGTAGAATTATCACCTATAACAAGAGATATATTATTATTTAGTTGTTTATTAATTTCCTTCATCGTATACTCACCTGGTGATATTCCAACAATATACCACTCAATTGGAGATTTCCAAGAGAAAACAATAGAATTATTTTTTTTGGTTATTTGATACTTTGGAGATTCGACTATTGAGTTCATTATGTATATTATCAGTATTTAATTTCTTCATTGATGAGTTGTAACGATCAGTAATATGTGAAAATTCATTCTCAGTTATTTCATTATCGCTTATCGCCTTAGATAGTAATGTTGTTATCTCAGAATATGTGCTAGTTGCTATATCTAATTTTAGTGTATAATTGCGTAATTTATGTGAGGAACATGATGAAATTTTATTTGAAACACCTGTAAAGATACCTGTTAGTGTTGTTACCGCAGAAATAACAATTGGAATTACAACTGGAGCTGTCATAGTAACAGAAGATAATACTATTCCAGTACCTACAATAATTCCTGATATAGTATAAATAGTTATATCTAACGCAGTAATTCTTCTTTGATATTTTTTCTTTTTTACTGTATAAGTATTTATAAACTCCTCTAATTGTTGTTGATACTTCAATATTGTGTTATAACGATACTGAGACGGTGAAATATTAAAATCCTGCGACATTATTCCAAAATCTTTTAGATTTTTAATTACAAAGTAATTTTTAATTACGAAATTTCACATATATATTCTAAAATCCACCTTACATCTTCCCTTAGTACAACAACAGAATTAAAAATAATTGATATATTATTAGGTTGATTAGAATCATTTTCTACAGGTATTATTACTGTATTACTTCCTCTACTAACCTCAGTAAAAAGTATTGCGTCATCAGTTAATTTTAAACTAGCTATAAGAGTATATTGATTCTTGGAGGTTATTGAAAATCTATAAAAACCTTTAATTGGGACTGTTAAATTTAATATATTAGGATTTCCATTAATATAATCAAATGATCCTTTATTAACAGCATAAACAAGATTTTTAATCTCTGTATGTTTATGTGGAGTTTTTATTTTATCTAATCTCGGAGCTATTTTAGGAAAATCTTCCTTGACTGCATCAGTAATTGTTTTAATATCATCAATAAGTTTCTTATTATCCTCAATTGATTTCTTATTGTCATCAATAAGTTTTTTATTATTCTCGGTCGATTTCTTATTGTCATCAATAACTTTTTTATTATTCTCGGTCGATTTCTTATTAATTGCTAATGATTCACTAATGGATTGAGGGGTTGTCCAAACTCCCAGCTGATTATAAATCGCAGTTATGTCATCTGTGATCCTCTTAATTGTAGTCAATCCATCAAGAAGTATTTTATAATCCTTAGGTTTAGCAGTTCTGATGTTAGTTTCTACTAATTTATCAAGTACCTCACTAATTTTATCAAAATTTCTCTTTAACGATTCAAACTTAGTTACGTGACTGTTATATTCAATTTCATGTTTATCAAAATTAATTACGTGTGTATTATATTTAGTTGTATGACTATCAAAATCAGTTCTTAATACTCCTTGATTTGCTATAGCTACTCTTATATTAACCTCCAATGCGACTATAGTATCGAATTTATCTGAGAAATCTGTAATTTTATAACTTGGTTCAAGTTTACCTTTCTTAAATACTACAATAGAATCATCATCTGCGGTCGGTTGTTTTGTTAAGAGATCGTCAAGTGATAGATTACTTGATCTTAATTTTCCTTGTTTATCCTGAAATACAACTAATTCTCCTGGATCTATCCCAACTAAGTTAAAATTATTAGCGAGTTCATCTCTAATTATTTTTTTTACACTATCATCAATAGTTTTATCCTCCTTTCTTTTTTCCTTTTGTGATCTTCCCCAAATATCGACAGACATATATAAAATCTTTTTAAAGTTTTTAATTCGAGAAAATATTAGCGTTTCTACTACTAGTATATTCATTTACTGTTATATGTGGTGGTTTTTTTGATGATGAAATTTTTATTAACACATTTAATACTTCATTACCACAAATTGGTGGATCGCCTATAGTTTGTGTCGGTAACGTTGAGTACCAAGTTGGAATCTTGAATTTCTTTATATACTTATAAAACTCAACTGGAGGTGGTAACCCATATGAATCAAAATAAACAATCCCTCTTGGATCAATCACGTATCCAACCCAATGAGTTCCAGGTCCATCACTGTTATCTAAATTGATAATTCCGGTTTCTGGAATTTGTGGAATATTAGGTAATTTATCTCTCATAAATACACCTCTGAAATGTTTTATTGGATATTTAGTGAATTTAGATTTTTTAACCGCATCAATCAAATCAAAATTTGACATAGGAACCATCGGTTCCTGAACTATTTGTATGAAATTTGAAGAATTTTTTACATTGGTCGTCCTAATCGAAGACCCTTTCCGGTTGGTGGTCGTCCTAGTCTTAGTCCCTTTCCTCTTTTTTTTTGTCCTACTCCTTGTCCGGTTACCTTTTTCAAGGCCATTCCTGCAGCGGTTCCAACAGCTCCAAGCGCTGCAGCCTTTGCAATTGCTGGTGCAGCGGCGGCAATCAACGCTGGAATCGCAGCAAACAACGGAAATATACCACCAGTTTTAATCATATTAGCAATTGCCCCTCTAGAAAGTTCAAGCTGAACACCTTTCCCATTTTTAACTGCATCATTTAAATTTTTTACTTGTCGATCTGTCAGTGATAACTTATGTGTTCCTCCACTCAATTGTGCTAGTTTTAATGTTATTGTAGTTCCACATTCTTTTGCAGATTTTGATTTTAATTTCTTTACTTGACCCTCGGTCAGTGATACATTTACAGTGTTATATGGCATTTATTGTAAAACATATTGTAATTTTTAATTGTAAAATTCAAAATCTTACAGATTTAGAGTATCTAAATTTTTAAAGAATTTTTAAAGATTTTCCACTGGCGCATCAACTAGTCTCATTCTTCCACCAACTCCTTCAAGTAACATTGATTTATCACTTAAAATTACAGCTATTGCCCTATAATCAACACCAGCTGGTGCTATACGAGCCCGGAAATATATATCAATGAGGGATTGTTTCATCATATCAAGATGTGTCAACGAGAAGTAATAGATCGGATATAAATTCTTAAAATCCAATTGCGATATTTGCAGACCAGTATCAACATTTTGATCACGACTCATAAATGATAGTAATCGATGATAAACTCTAGCAATATTATTTTCATCATAATTTAGTTGTATTTCTTCAGTTGGTTCTTGTTGGCCATTTATTCTTAGTGATACTTCTTTAACTCCAAGTTGGTCAAATATCATATGGGAACGTGTTTGATCATTTAATCGATTTCGAGCTTGTAACGCAATAAATATATGACGTGGTGCTGAAACCCCACTTTTAGACGCTAGATGCCATGTAAATGTATCAGCAACATTATCCTCCTTAGTATCTGTGGACACAGTTAGCCAATTTAGCAGAGTTTTCCCACCTGTTTCCATAAATGATATCAATCTTTGCTCAGCCGCTATGGACGGTGTCATCACAGGCATCCAGAGAGTCAACTTACTCAAATTAACTTTACCTCTAATATTAGTACTCTGCCAAATTGAGGCATTATCATCACTTCGCCGCGTCAACGCAATTGTATGTTTTGCTCCGTAAATAACTTTTCTAACATTTCTACAAAATCCAAATATATGGTGTAGTGGAATTGCGCAAGAGAATTTTCGTCGTTCTCCCCCTAACATTCCTACACGAGTTGCAAATCCTAGATTGAAATTTGCGTTATTATTTATAACAACAACTTCACTTTTAGCAGCATCATCAAAGGCAGCACCTTCAACAGCAGGAGGAACAGGTAACTTAGTTGGTATTCTTCTAATAACTGGGATATTATCAGCGTGATCAGATGTATCTTTCGCAAACATCATTGATGGACCGGCTGATCTTGTAAAATCATCTGAGTATCTTGCTAGTCCGAGTATCGTTGTTGCGATATCAACCTCACGTTCTATCGATTCAATCTCTTTTCCATCTAGAAGATATCGTGCACTTTCAAATAGCGCCATCACACCGTTATTAACAAATCCAACTGTAGCATTAGCTGCGTAGGGTGTATTATCTGCCGTGTTAGTTACAATTTCTCCCTCAATTTCAATAAACGCTTCACAAGGTAAAAAGTATTTACTGGTATCTTGAACTTGAAGCTCAATTCGAGCTCGAGCTTTAGGATCTATTGCGTGATAGGCGAAGAATTGATAAATTCCCACAGAATCATTTTTTAACACCGGGGCATCTATGTCAAATGCGGGATCATTTTGTTGTTTAAACATTATATAAAAATACATGTATTTTTAAATGAAATTTTAATTGTAAAATTCTAAAGAATTTTTATTTACATTATCTCCGCCGCCTTCGAGAATTACTTGTAGTTCCGGGAAGCCCACTTCCGGCAACCATATTAGCAATGTTAGAAATATTAGCATTTCCAATCCCAGAAAGATCCTGGGGGAGATTTTCTAATATTTGTTGTACTATTTCATTAATTACTTTACTAACTGTTGCTGGCATCACAGTAGTGGCTGGAAGAACAACAGGTTTTCGTTTTGGTAGTAGAGAAATTATTTTATTCTTTACGGCAGTTAATGCTTTTCCAGCGAGATCTCCAACAACACCTAATCCTTTATCCTTAATAACTTCAATAGCTTTCATCCCAGCTTGTTTAGCAAGAGGTAGAACCTTTGGTGCAATTCTACCAAATAATCCCATAATTGTATTTCCTAATCCATCTCCGTAATATGCCCGATACACTGGGTATCTAGAATTTACGACATAAACAGGTACTGGTTTATCGTGATTATAGTGAATTATCATTATTTAAGAAATGTAAAACATTTCTAATTTGTAGTTTAGAAATTTAGTCACTGTGATAACGAGAATTTTCAACAAGTTCTTCCATAATTTCTCGATATGTGTGGATGTCCATTACACGACCTTGAAATAATCTTCTACAGATATCAGCGGCCTCATTTGTAATTTCTGGAGAATTATTTCCGGCTCTTTTTCCACCAATAAGAACCTCTAACCGTGATACATCATTAATAACGCTGTTTGGACAAGGACAATTCTCTGTACTTCTAGAAATACTAGTATTTCCAATTCCAAAATCTTTTAGATTTTTAATTCCACTACCCTTCTTCTTAAATTTATCAATAAAATCATTATATTCCATCCCTATTTTTCTCTTCCTAAGATTATCATGGTTTCTATTTGCTAAAAATACCTTTTCTCTCCAGATTTTTTTACTATCTATTTTATAACCTGTATTTAAATAAGTACCTCGAGGTTTAAATTTAATATCAATACAATCAAATAAGTCATCATCATTATCAATGTTTCTAATTTGATCTAATGCTTCATTAGTAAATATTTTTTCAGGTATAAGATAATCATCAGTGGCTTCAGTAACATAAGGTTCAACCGGATCAAATTCGATTGCAGAAATACCAGTATTTCCAGGATCAGTGAATTCAGGTGGTGGTGGAATAATACGTTCACGCTCTGCTTCTCGTTGTTCTATCATTTTTGTTTGTTCTTGCATTATATTACTTGGAAGAGCTTTTAGAATATCTGTAGTTTGCTGTTGAAGTGCTAATAGATTTTGGGTAGCCTCCACAGTTTTCTTGGCTGACTTCTTAACAGATTCTTTTACATCTCCTGTCGCCGTTATTATAGGTTTAAATAATTGTTCACTCCCGACAGTAAAATCATCAACCGCCGCC
Organism: Unio delphinus; assembly: GCA_029339505.1. Taxonomy (NCBI): domain Eukaryota; kingdom Metazoa; phylum Mollusca; class Bivalvia; order Unionida; family Unionidae; genus Unio; species Unio delphinus. The sequence continues at coordinate 75,439 of JAQISU010000079.1, read as the reverse complement.
TGTCGTTCTTGAAGTTGGCGTCGTACTGAATCTCTAACTGGGATAAATTTCTTAATTGCTGCTAATCTTTCTCTAGCTAGTCTAGTTGTGAGTGATTCAGGAATCATTATATATAAAATTACTTGTAATTTTCAATTAAATTTAAAATTATATATATAATGAACCAAAATATCGTCGACGAAATTGTAACGCAACTTAACCGATTACACAAAATCCCCGAAATTAATGCTGTGGTAACAGAAAAAAAAATATTACATTGGTCTGCTGACTATCTCCTAGATGAATTCCGGAAGATTGAGTCTGCACGAGCCAAGGATTACCCGACATATAGATCAGAGTATCGTGTAGTTAAAACATTGATACGACAACGCAATATTATAATTTATTATCTTAAAGAATCTGGTAATGATCAGTTGTTAGATGAATTTATAGAACTTAGCAAACTTATTAATCCACTATTAAAAACTATCGGGGATGTATTTGAAGAGGAAAAAAATATATCTCAGTTTGCTGAGCAATTTGAAAATAGTTATATGTAAAAATACTTGTATTTCGAATTGCAAAGTAATTTTTAATTACTTCAGAATTTCCATTTTTAATAAATTTATTTTTTTTACCCCCAACAAAATGAAACTCTACAATTATATTTATCGGAGTATGATGAAATATATACACCGTTGCACACACGTACTACAGACGCATGATGAATATTAAAAAACTTGGCTGCTGAGTTGATAGATGGAAACTCTGTAATTTCATCACCATAAAAAGCTATTACCGGCCTTTGAACGCGGTTTTTACTTACATTAGGGTTTATATTAAGACTGTTTTCACTAGGGGTCACAATCCTCAAGTTTTCAACTCGATTATTTAATTTATTTCGATCTATATGATCCACCACGTATCCAGGTGGAATTTCTCCTCCAAACACTTCCACAATAAATCTATGGGCGAGATAATGTTTTTTTTCTCCTTCAAGTTGTATAGTAATTTGTAAATAACCGGTATTACTAACCCAACCAATTTCTTTTCTTCGTTGTCGATTTCTAATCGTTCCATCTCTGGACGCTTCGTAATTAACGTAAATCGGATGCGTGCGGTATTTGTTATTCATTATTTTATATAGGTTTTTATTTATTTAATTGGAATTGTATATTTAGTTTTTTTAGATAATCTACCGGGGTTTGAATAACATCTCCTCGATGTTTTACATGTTGGTGTGTGTCGTAATATAATTTTATAGTTCTATAATTTGCTGCATGATGATCCGCACATAATTCAACCTTACCCCTGACTCCAATACCACATACGATACAAGGTCTTGGCCCTGTACTTCCTCGTTTAATATTTCTATTATGAGTATAACAGTAATCCCCGACGCAGCGTCGTTGACATTTTATTTTACTACCGATAGGTAACCAAATACATGTATTTTTTTCGTTTGAATCGGATTTCGTATTCATATATAATATATATTTTAATTATTTTTTTTTCATTTAAATATAAAATTTTATTGTATATATTATAATTGTATATTAATGACAACATTAAGTAAACCATATTTTTCACTCGATACGAGAAGTGGATTATCACTAAGAAAACTTCCTCATCATCTTAAAAAATTAAGAAAACTTGCTATGAAAGAATCTCAACGTGATGGAGCCTTAGGTATGTTTACTAGTTACCGAATAACATTGGAAAGACTCTACGACGGCACAATAGATGAGGTTCGTTCGATGAATATAATATCACAATTTGGTAACTACATATATTATTGCAAAGTAAAATGGTTAAAATATGACGATGAAAATGATCGTTGGGTTATCCGAGATAATTATAACCCTGTAATGAAGGATGGTAAAAACGTAATATTTAGTAGTGAGATGGATCCTAGAGTGTTAGTTGGAATAGATAGTCATTATTATAATAGAGCCTATCCCGAAACTCTTGTGATGTACGGGTTATATAGAATTTATATAGATATTGATCATGATATAATGTACCCAATGAGAAAATCGGAATTAGAATTACAAAGTAATTTGAACTGTGTGGCAGAACGTGTAATGGAACACTTTAAAAATAATTCGCGAGGAAATGGATTAACTAAACAACGAGAAGAAAAGATAATAAATTGGGGGAAGACAGTGGAAAAAGGAGGAGCTACAATTAGTGATGTCGCCAGTTTGGAAACATCTTTAAAATACCCAATTATCGTAAAATCGTTAACAGGAGAAATATTAAAAAATTGTAAATATAAAAAAAATAAATTACCCCCAATTGAGATTATTGATCATAATGGCCACGCATGGAATTCTGGTATTACTGAGTTTCCTAAAAAAAAGATTGTGAAATATATGGAAGGAAATATATTTGATGTGATTAAGGATCTTCATAAAGATGATCCAACAGGAGTATGGTTATTTAAGAGTGATGAAGATCCTGAGATGGATTTTGACCAATTTGTTAGAACCAACGGAGAATTATACCGGACTGAAGAATTAAATAATCGTATGAAAAATGTTACAAAAGATTTTGTTGATAATTTTGATGAAAACCTATTATGTAATTCTTTTACTGTACCATCCGTGACAGCCCATTATGCCAGAGAAATAAATTCTTGGAAAAAAACCCCAAAAGCATTGTTGGATGATATAAAATTAAGTTGTATTGAGTATGGACACGGTGGATTGTGGAATACTAAGTATGATATTGGTCACTTAATTTCTGCTGATATGAACGCCAGTTATCCAGGAGGTTTTTTAGGGATGGGAGAATGTTCTGAATATTTTAAACGTTATGGACATCCAACTCACGAAATGACGCGAGTTTCGATTAATGGGGATTTACCTGATTTTGATTTAACTGGATTTGCTAAAGTTAGAAATGTTCAATTTCGAGATGGATTACATCCTTGTAGTTATTTATGGCTCGGTAAACATATGTCTGAAAAAGGTTGGATACCAATAGTATTGGCACGATGGATGTTAGATAGTGGTATGTTGACTATGTTGAAGGTTAGTGAAGCAATAATTAGTTATAACTCTCAAAAAGATGTTTGGTTACCAACACCAGATTTAAATAGAGAGATTGAGAAGGTAAAAGAAAAGTTTCCAGAATATAATGAAGAACAAATTATTAAGACCGCTAAACAGGTGTATTGTGGAAGAGAGAAATCAGCTAAGGATCTAGGAAGAAAAATAATAGGAAAATTTACTCAAGGAGGGAGATTTAATAATACTAGAACCTCTTCTAGATTGGTAATTGATCCAACTGAAGAAAAAATTATTATAAAACATCTTATTGATACAAATAGATTTGTAACGAGTTATAAAGAGAGATTATCAAATGGAAGTGAATACTGTACTGTTATAACCTATAAAGATGGAGAAAGCGCTCAATATACACAATTAAGATCTTCTATGTTAGCTTATACAAGTATTAATTTATTCTCTATGATAAATAGATTTCCTGATATCGCTGTAAGAGTCGCCACAGACTCCATGTATTTTCATAAGAAACATCTTGATAAAATTAAACCATATTTAAGTGAAAACGGTAAATGGGGAACCTGGAGAATTAAAAAGGAACAGTTACATCATTATAATCGTCACGTAGATGTTGAAATACTTGATAGTTATCGTAAAAAAGAAACAGAAAATATTCAAATTTCTAGTGCTCCATCTATATTCGATCCAGTAACTCGCTATAAATTAATTTACTTGAATGGATTAGGAGGTTCTGGAAAGACTGAAAGAGTTATAAGATTGTATAAAAATTCTAATATATTAGTACTAACACATACTCATGCGTTAGCAAAATACTTTAGAGAACGAGGAGTTAATGCCCAAACTTATCACAGCTTCTTCAGGTGGAAAGGTGATAAATGGACTCCTGAAAGAATGGGTAATAAATTTATTCCGCAAATTATTCTCTGGGATGAGATATGTACAGTATCATTAGATATATTAAAACAATTTCTTAGTTGGCTACGTACAAAAAATACTAAAATAATATTTTGTGGTGATGATGGTCAACCACCTCCATTTATTGGAAAATCACCACATGAATGGTTGAAGGCTAATGTTGATTATTACGAAGAAATTACAGATGATTATAGATCACTAGATAATGAAATAAAAAGTTTAAAATCTAGAATCAGACGAAAACCTGATCACGAGCAGTGTAGAGTTCTCAGAGAGGTTATTAATGAAACATTGGAAGATGAATTTTGGGAATTATGGAAACCAACTGATATAGTATTTTCAAGTTTAAAAATAACTCGAGATGATATTCAGAAAAGATTATTTAAGATACATAAAGAGAAATTTCCTAATGAAAAAGTACCACTATGTTATAGACCGTCTGATACAAGAAAACAAAATATTGATGTTGAGATTCCGGGGAACGCTAGAACTGAAAATTTAGTGTTAAATGAAATTGTATATGTTGATATTGATGTAGTTGAAGATGCATTACAAGCTACAAATTCACCCTGGTTATTAGGTTATGCGGCCACAATACACTCTTCACAAGGATTAACTATTGAGGATACAACTATCTGGATCGTAGATAATCGTATTGAGTGGTCAAATTTAGTTTATTTGGCGGTATCTAGAGCTAGACGAATAAATCAATTGAGAAGAGTTATCATTAAAGATACGTCACGCTAACTAGTTTTTCGTGGTGGTAATTGAGTATCATCAGGGATAACTTGTAGTTGCTCGCGGGTAAATCCTCGCTGAGGTGCAGACGAATCTAATCTATAAATTGCTGGTCTAGAAACATTAGTGTTTCTGGAATAAGATCGTGTCGATGATGATATTTTATGTGTGGTAATACTCCAGATAGGATCAGTGGCTCTTGCGACACCACCTTCGAGTTCACCTGGTTCATATAAATATCTCACAGTGACATTACTAAAAATTGGTTGGTTAATATTAAAATTATTTATAGAATTATTTAAAATTCTAGATACATACTTTTTTTTAATCGCGATGCTAAAGGTTTAATACCAATCATTCGAGTTATTTCGTTATTTAATGCAGATACTACTTTTGATAACCTTGAAACCCATTCACGAGAGCGAATTTCTTGAGTAAATTCTTTTGCGTATTGATATCCAAATAACCGCTCAGCAAGAGTTCGATTAAATCGTTCTACAATTGCTTGATCACGATGTATTCCAACATGTCCTCGTCTAATGGTGACATTATGAGTTTTCATCATAGATGTAACAACACCTTGAAATTCCTTACCCGGATCAACTTGTAATAGATTTGGCCATTTAAGTGGACCTTTATTATAAATCTTTTCAAATGCATCGGAGACTTCTTTTGATGACTTTGTTTTTAATGGTATTGCTTGTTTATATCTACTAGCGATATCAACTACAGTTAATGCATACTTATAACCGTTATCGGTAGGAAGAAATAATATATCAGCTTGATGAACTTCATTCGGTACAAAAACATCAAAATGAGAATAATTAATTTTTTTAGGACCGGGAAGATAAATTTGCCATAACGCCTGTTTGGATAACCAATCTTTTGCGGTCTTATATTTCACTGATGCAGCACTAGCGAGTTTTTTAATGGCTGCGTAACCTTTCCAGTAGCCAGTAGGTGAGTAATAAATAGATTCCATGTATAAAACACTAATGTTTTCAATTACTTTTAGATTTTCAATTACCGAATAATATTTTACTTTTCATGGCAGTTTTTATAAACACAGAAGCCAATTTTTCTTTTAATTTTTTATCTGGAATTGCATTTATCGCGTGAATTAATTTTATATCCGCGAGATGACGTTGTTGAAGATCATTACTTCGATATGCTATATCATGTATTCTACAAGCTTCATCAATAGCATTAATTGGATTTTCTCCTGGATTTGGTTGATCATTTTCATTAAGTCTGATATCTAATCGAGTTCCTGGTCCACAATAACTATATCCTGGAATATGTTTTTCACCTGGATACTTAGCCCAAGGAAGTCCCGGAAGATTACTTAAACGGTTGGCGATATCTCTACCTGTTTTTTTTTTATAAATCTAAATTTTTTTATGCCACAAATTTCACAGTTACCTGAAGTTGCTAATCTATTTTTTTTTTGTAATAACTGTTGTTTCGTTGATTGTTGGTGTACGTTTCCTACATTTCACACAATATAAATCCATAACTTTTATAGTAAATAAACGCATATCAATAAATGGAAGTAATTGATTTTAGCGCCACAAAGAAAAAACAACCAGTTAAACATCATCCAATGCTACCAGATTCTATCAGAATGATTATTATTGGACCATCAGGAAGTGGTAAAACCCAACTATTACTGACGTTGATAATGAAACATATGACCTGGGATAAATTATATTTGGTTGCACCAAGTGTTGATGACCAGCGGTGTTATAATGTGTTAAAAGAATTTAACGAGAACGCATCTGAAATTACTGGAGAAGATGTTGTTGATATTATAACTGATATTGATGAAGCCCCATCTGTAGAAGACTTAGATGGAGAAAAAAATAATCTTGTTGTATATGATGATGTTATGCTTGATAAACAAAAAAATCCAGCAAGAATTTTCTCACGTGGTAGACATAAAAACGCTGATGTTATTTATCTTACTCAGCGATATACTCAAATTCCTAAAGTAATTCGCGATAACTGTAATTTAATTAGTGTATTTAATGGAGTTGATATACATACACTAAGAAATATTTGGCAAACTTGGTGTTCTGATATGAATTTTGATCAATTTAAAAACTTTTTCAGTAATGCACAACGAACTCCTCATGGATTTATCACAATAGCATTACATGGTCCACGAATAAGATATCGGATCGGACTTGATCGAATTTATACTTAGGTCGGAGATAAAAATTTTAAGTTAACGATTTTCTGTTAAGGAAATAGAGTAATATTTTTTTTATAGATAATTATTACTAGTGTGAATACAATAATGTTTACCTAAATGATAAAGTGTCAGATCAGCAAAATTTAAGTTAGTGATTGTTTGTTATGCTCAGAATCGGAAATATGACTTAATGTTGCAAAATTAGGTCGAATTTTTAGGGAAGTGAAGCTCGCCTCCTCTCTCTACTAGTGTGAATACAATAATGTTTGCCTAAATGATAAGTGTCAGATCAGCAAAATTTAAGTTAGTGATTTTTTTGTTAAGTCTCAGAATCGGAAATGGAGACTTAAAGTTGCAAATGGGGGTCGAATTTTAGGAAAAAGTGAAGCTCGCACCCTCTGCTGCTATATCTGAGCCAGTTTTGCATTGTACTTAGTACATTATATATACTATTCAGTATATATATATATATATATATACATGTATGTGTATGTGTGTGTGTGTGTGAGAGAGAGTACATAGCTACCCTAATTTTAAAAGGAATGAAATAGGAAACATACATGGGGCTGGGCTTAATTTCAATATTTGTTTCACTGCAGTAGTTTGTTTAGGTGATGTACTAAAATTTGGCATTGAGTAAATGGTAATCACTTGTGTCAAAAGCATAGAAACCAAGCACAGGATTATAAAACATCAATGTAATTTCTATAGAACTGTCTAGTATTTTGGAATAGGATGTCTGTAATCAATCTTTTATAGTAATGGTACACTAGTTTATCATATAAAAGTCTATGGGAGACAAAGGAAGAATGGAGGGAGAAGTGTGATGGACTGAATGGAATTGGACTACCAGTCCAGAGAAAGATCATACAGACGAGTAGGAACACAGGACAAGAGGAAAATCTATTACACTAAGTCAGATGACAATATAGGACATAACTTGGTTGAGTTAAAGACGAGTGATAGGATTTTAATTTGAATTTCATTTGAGAGATGACTGTTATTTAATGAGATTAAATTTTGTGTATTCATTAATTTAACTGTTGGCACCACTGACTTGGGGGGCTCTGAGCAATGCATGTATCACTACTTCAATTCCTCACAAAAACATGCCAATGGGGTCTTTTGTAATAATTTAAACAATATTGGGAGCACCTCACCAAACCTAAATGACATGGAAAACCTCTATATATGCCATAATTATTCTTAGATGATATCCTTCAGTTTTTTATGCCTGACTGCACATGTACTCTTGAATTAAAGTTATACCTGTACCTGCACATTTGTACTTATATAAGTTTTGTACATTTCATAATATATAATAGTTAGTTTTACAGTGTATGCAGTTGTGTACATTAATCTGGGTATTCATATAAAGGGCATAATTATTTCTATGGTAAATGAACACATTTTAAAAAACTGAAAATTTGATGCTTTTAAATGGTGTCGAGTATATTTGATTTAGTTGTAATAAGATGGCTGATGATGCACATGTGATATAAGCATTCAAGGTTGCTGTAGATGAAATAGTATTTTAGTCTTGAAAACCTTATTCTGTTTCCAGAGCCATTTTGTATTACATGTAATTGTAATTAATGAGCAGTGTCTGGATAGAATAGTATCCTAGTGTTTGTAGTTCTGTTGATATTTGCAAGCCAGTCTGTATTCATGAAACACTGCAACAAGTTTTGCTTTCTCAACTCAATATGAATATGCGTTATTTATCATTGAACTTAATGTGTTACTGTATATGCATGATTAAAATCATGTTCACCAGTGTACTTTTGTTTTTTATATTCTTTGCATCCCAAGACAATGGTAGTCAACTTCAATTCATCCCATGTTTTTAATGAATAGTCTCCTCACAGTTGCTTTCAAAACATAGCCATACATATAATCATTTTTTAGTTGGTAGGTAGCTAAAAAAATATTTAACGAAACTTGTTCATGAAAAAAAAATTGCATACTACAAAAGAAATGTTTTATACAACTTAAAATCAACATAAATTATAGTATTCACACATCATATATTGGATAGATCATCCAAGTCTTCCTTGAGTAAAGCCATGGTACTGGCCAAAATTATTTATCCATTATACGCAAAACACAAAAGGTTGGAATGACATGTCTGTTACCAGTACTTAAGTATCCGTTAAGTCCATAAAATAAACTGCCAATTAGAAGTATGCCTTGTCTCCCGGTTGTAATCATTATCTTCTTCTGCTGCCAGGACATCTTGCATGTACCTCTGTGCAACAAGGAGCACGACTTCATCTAAAACAACCAGGTCGAAGTCCTGCATAAATTTGTAAAAAAAATTGTCAATAAAAAAAAATTCCAAATAAAATAAATCCATTAAATGTTATGTAGGAAAATATTAATTTTTGTGTTATGCAATGAAGCAAACGTGTAAATGTACAAACAAATGCGCAAATCACATCGACTATCGGATACGTGACCGTGAGATGGTGATGCAAAGGCACAAGAAAATCAACTTTATTCTGAGCCAAAGAAGCGACTTTAGCGAGACCTTTTAATAGAGGCTCTGATTACAATGATACAAATTATTATAGGTTTAGTTGGTTTATCTTACAACGTAACATAATCACACAAACACGAGAAGTAAACACTTTCAAGAATGGCCCCTTAAAAGGAACCCCTTATTGTCAGGATTTTCCATCATATTGACTGTTTTGCCTACTTCTTGTAATTTATCATATATACTTAGAAATCTGTAGGTAATACATATATTGTGGGTGACTATAAAGAACTAAGGAGAAAGACAGACGATGAATAAGGCAATAATTACATCAAAAGAGAATCACATGCTTACCTCGACTTCCATATATGTTGACGCGCGTCACTTGACACTGCGACTTTGGAGAATATCGGTAAATTCCCTTTCTGCATAATTAATTAGCCATCCGTACAGAAAATCGTGATATTTTCATTTAATAAACTTAAGTTGTACATTTTTTGAAACTGAATGACCTGTAATTACTCATTATTTCTACTCTATTTTTCATAATATCATGCATTTGCAAGAACAAAAAAGTCGAAAATCTTAGGTTGTATGCCTTTAATGGTAGTCTCGTTGTCGCAAATTTCCTACACGAAGCAATGCAAAATCTCAGTCTATAAATATCTGTGTAATACTTGTTGAATCTGTTACCTGTTATGGATTATTCAAATCATAATGTTTAGTAGTTCATTTGTGGAATTTTTTAACTTTGATCAATATATGTGTTTTGTTTTTCCAGTGCTTTATTACTTTTGCTACCCATGGATTGAGGTGCCTTGGACGGATCTCCTACGATTAATAAACCATTTACACTATCTTAGCACGCATGATCAATAATACAAATAATAATAATGCCAATATTGTATAGCGCCTAATTTTTAGAAGCTCTAAGCGCTTTACAACACCCACAATGGTATGACTGCCTAAATAAAAGAAGACAACCTTGAAATTAGAAAACATAAAAAACGCTGAAAATATTTAACGTAGGAAACATTATTAGTTCTTCACGTTTTTTATTGCAGTCGACAAAGGTACGTTTTAAGAGCACTATGTATTTGTGTCCAATTTAAATGGTCAATGCGCTCCACGTTGCCGGACCCTGCTATGCAAAAAAAAGATGTTTAAATGACTTCGTTTTCATAGTACAAATAATGAGTATACAAATGTCAGAAGAGAAGCATAAGTACCTTGGTGGTGTTTACGCATGGGGAAGGCCAGATGCGTAATAAAAAAATATTCGAAATATGCATATCAAAGATTGTTGACGTTTTCAGTGCGCCATATTTCTTACAAAATTAGACTAAAACATTTTCAGGAAAAGCTAGTACTGCATAAAATTAGGAGAACAGCTTTAGGTACAAATTCGGGAAGACATTATACAAAGGACATTGCTCTTAATAACCATTTATATCTCTAAAATGATAAATGAGAAATTTGTTTCTCTCAATACATAACGTTTATTTTATCCATGTAATGTTTGTTTTTCTGGTACATTTTAAACCGTCTTTTTTTGCTAGTTCAAACATGCTTTTACTAAATAAGATTAGTATTGGCACAAGCTAGTTATGGGATCGACGTCTTTTACAAAATGCAAATAAGTTTTTCGAAAATGATATTTAGTTACCAAACTATGAAGCATAAATTACAAGTAAATATACAAAACAGATACAGTAATTATGTTCAAAACAAAACAATCATTTGCTGATAAAATGTATGATTACACAAAACATGAATCGAAATGGAAAAAAGAAAAAAACATGACAAGTTTTTAGCTACCATTATTGTCCATATTGTTCATTTGATACATTTAGTCGAATATAGATATAAAATAATATTTAGTAACATTTCATATTACAATAGATTATTTTGTAAATATGTTATTCTTTCAGTCTAATTGCAAATAAAGCCATATTCTTTATCTGTATACGGATACTTACATACACTATGCAATTTACATTTTCTGTATTCCTTGATTCTTCTGGATATCTTTTGGCAAGGCGATGGACGGTTGTTCCATTCAGAAGGAGTTTAAGAACAAACTATAGCTTAATCACAAATAGCATAATATAATCAAAGCCTCAGTTTCATGGTAGACGCCATGATCTTTGCTCATGTAACGAAGGATAAATTATACAAACTTCTGTCATATTTTGTAAGTCATACTGAAAGATTTGTGTCATTGGCTACAAATGCAAATGCATTCAAAGAAAGTGGCAGGAAGCTGAAAACAGTGCAAGATGGTATGGGATCTATTAGAGGATGCGTGTGGTATAAATCCAGCTACATTCTCATATGACATGGTACATTTTGGTTAGTGATATAACTGTCTGCCTTGTGTCAGGATAATGTGACTGGGTAAGACATTATACTTCATGTATGCGATAAGATGCCACAGTGCCAGATGCCACTATAAACTGTTACATATCAGAATCAATATGACTGAAAGCATGTTATAGCTTTGTTAGAAATCCCAAATACACAAAAGGCACTAGTGCCATAATTAAACGATACATTGTTGACAGAAGAGGAATACTGAGAAAAAAGTTTGAAATTCTATAAATTAACACTGCTTGTTGTAAACGCAAATCAAGAATTAAATTGAAAATGTTGCTGGTTTGTTGCAATTATATCTTTCCAAGATGGTATCACAATAGCTAGTGAAAGAAAAAAAAAACAACTAACACAATTGTATTGATTATAATTAAAAATTGTATTATAATGAAGAAAAACGTACATTTACCAAAACTTGTCTTGATGTAGATTTTTATATTTTTTTAGCGAAGGTGAATTCTAGATGGGTAGGCTAATACGAAAAGGAATTAAAGATAATCTAGCGCATTCTGGCGCATTTAATCTTTGCATTTGATTTTATTTGTAATAACGTGAATCACGTATACTTAAGACGATCCTGATTGCATTCAAAATCATTGGGCACAATATATTTAAAGATTAGGTTTCTAGCAGTTACTTGAAAAGTTATTTTTTTTGGAAACAACATGTTTTAAATGAATGTCTTAAAACTTACGAGAAGCTAATGCGAACAAAGTTAAACTTCTATGAAACATTACAGGGTTATCTGGAACACATATCCGTATCAATGTTTAGTTTATTGATTGCTTCTGTGATGAAATTACAGATTTGTTTAATATGCATTGCTAACAACAACGATGATAATAATGATAATAATAATATTATTAATAATAATAATAATAATAATAATAATGATAATGATAATGATTAGGGCATAACTGACTTTTGATCCGGAAATCGGATTCCACCGGATAGTATTAACTTCCAATTAATCGGAGTCGGACAAGGCAGGAACGACCGATTCGGATAATAAAGATAATAAAGTTGAATTTCTATAGCACCGTGTCTAACACTGCGTGTCATTCGATAGTGCGTTAATAAAGTTAAATAAGAAGTCAGAAAAGTCCAATATGGTCAACAGAACCACGCTGTGAGACAATCTATTTGAACTGGCGGGTTAAAACCGGAAATGAACCCGGATATGGTAAAGTACTAAGTAACATGCTAGACACGGCAAAACCAGATACCAGACACCCAAAAACGGAAGATGAAATTTTTTTGAAAAAAAATACGGATTTAGCATTTCCGATAAATTGAATCGTATTCGGAATCGGAAAAATTTCATGCCCAAAAACCGGAATCGGAAATCGGTAGAAAAATGCTAGTCGGTTATGCCCTAATAATGATAATGATAATAAAAATAATAATAATAACAATATTTATAATAGTAATAGAAACGATGAATTTATCAAGGACATCGTTGAAACTTTGAGTACGAGTCACATGTGTTTCTGGCATTATTATTGTTCTGTATCTGAATTATGTGTGGAATGTCTACTAATGGTGAAGCTGTACAAATGTTTTAGAAATATAATTATTTCACTGTGCAGTGTACTGTTTCATGACGTTCATTAGTGTTTTATTAAAGCAAAAAAACATTGGTGTTTATCTTTAATATCAGATCAATACTGGAAGTGAGATTTAATAGCATTTCGCCATGTTTGTAGTGGAAATGGAATCTGAAGTGATATCGCGCATACAAAAAATAAAACAAAACCAATATTAATACTTTTTGTGTTATTGAAAATATACATATGTTTCGTACTTAAAAGTTAAACAGTGTTAAGAGCCAGTGCTTTTAATTGCAATAATTTTAATATTTAGTCGGACTTTCATCAATATTGGAAATATGCGATTAAGAAATACATTTGTGCCATAGCGTTGGTAAAAAACGTTACTTACATTAATCTATGAATATTTATGCATGTTGATTCCTGATGACGTTCGGTGATTTTCAAAACATACTAAATAGCAGTTTCATTTTGTTGGTAAATGTCAACTTATAAATGAGTCGTGGCTCACACGAAAAATTAAACATTTCATTTATTTCGGAAATTTATGTCAAATTCAATCGTGTTCATTGACTAATAAATATATTTCCACAATTAGAACGAACGGTAATTTTAAGCTGGTCTACTCTATTGTAATGGATTAAAAGTGTGATATTTTAAATATTTTTTTAGTTTACCTTGTATGGCAATACAAAGTAAATCCGATGGAATGATACAATTCAGTGTTTTCGTGCTGCTACCATGGTAATATAAGGATCATAACATTATAGTCAAGAAGAAACACTGCTGCGAGTAAAATATATTTGGCAAATATTAACTGTATTGCATATGTTGCAGTTTCCTCCTATTGTTAGAATTTAAACTGGTATAATTCAATCTCGTGACGTACCTCAAGTATAACAGTTACCAAACAATACCAACAACCTTAACTTGGTTAGAGTTTCCATTATATTGCATGTAGTTGATGCTCACAAATTTGTAAAATTTAATATGGTATTAAATGCTCTAAGCAAAAAGTATATTATGTTATTTTGTTGTCAAGACAAGTGATTCTCTATAACGTCAGCATTTTGATTGATAGTGGGAAAAGACGAAGGGTGACAAAAGCTGCTCTTTGCAATTGCAAGTCCTTGTATAACATCACAGATACCCAATCGTGGATCGATCGTATTCAGATTCACAAATGTTGAGATATTACCGCTTGTGATAACAAAGCATCAAACAACTATGCGTGTAAACAATGCACATTCAGAGAGTGAAAGAGTCCAATCCAAACCATATCTGACAAGTGACGAATGAAAAGTTCTGAAACGAGTGATAAGAGAAACGTTTAGGGTGAGAAGAACGTTTTTCTAATAGTGTCTAGAACATGGAAATATATTAAAAAGTACAACTTAAGGAAACGAAACAAGAACGACGATTAATGTTTGAGAACAAACCACTTATGTTAAGTGAATAAAAGTACTTTAGTCCGGTTATATGATCTTTACGCCGCATTCCTGCGTATTGTGTTTAGCAAGAAGTAGGAAAACTCACTGGATCCAATATGATTATACAGAAACTAATTAAATTAGATTTATGTTTTTTTATATAAAGATTATTTCAAATAACTTCGATTACAAACATTCCATTTCAAATCAAGTATTACAGTAACATGTATATGATGATATCGATAGGTACAGTCAATAGTGTGCGTGTATCTGCGTGTGATTGAGAGAGAATACAACTCATTCCTATTATCATTTACTAGTATTCGTGTATACAATCAAAACATACAAAGAAACGTTTCACGACCATATACATCAGATCAATAGGAGCACCATATAAAATGCGATTGTCCCAATACACAATGGAATCGTAAGACACAATTGCAAGATTACAAAATGACAATTAAGAATGGAATAAAAAGTAACAGATGTTAAATAGCTGTGCGTATACATTTGCATGATATTTGTACATAAGACAGCCTAACATGTGACTGATGTGATGATAACAAATACATTAAACCAGGATAATTGTATGATCTTCCTCCTTTCACTATATTCAGATTTTATGAGACGCAATGATATTGATATGTTATTGTTGTTTGTGTTGTTGTATGGTTTAACGCCATTTTTTCAGCAAACGGTAGGCTATACATGGCCAGTATTAATGGAGAGCATTAGAAATAAATGAGATTTTAAATCTTCCATTGACCAATACCACTGCAACAGTTGAAGAAAAACAGATTAAAGAATCAGAGGTGGAAGCACATAAACACATAAAAGACAAACAAAAGCTTGAAAGAAATAAAATAGTAATTGTATTATGTTTCAAACAATAGAAAGCAGTTTCTTACTTATTTATGCACTGATACATAATTATGGATATCAAGTGTTTCTTCTAGCCAAGAAGGGAAGAAAAATTATTGAAAAGTAAGTTATTTTAACAGCACACCTGAACCAATGTAATTTATCCAACTCATAACATTTGCTGTCACTACTTATCAATAATAAATTGTTGTTGAAATGTGCCTTCAATGAGAAATTTACATAACAATTTGATGTTTGTGTGCTTGTTTTGTTGTGATTTCTGGATAAAATAAAAGTTTAATGTTTAGTACAGAACGAATGTATGAAAGGTGTATTGTAATTCGGTCATAACCCTATTAATCCTATGCAGAAATATGTTACGGTTATTTTAATCGTTTCTTGAATCTCTAATTGCTTATAAACGATGCATCATAATTTATGACGGATATTGTATACATTAATATGAAGTCCTTTCCGGATATACTATTGTATTTCAAGATGTATTGCATATACATCAATACCTAAGTGTTGCCATTATTCTACTGACAAAGCACGGCATACTAACAAGAAGTATCCAAACAAAATTGTGACATTTAGTCTATTAAACAATCATACACAAACTGCAGTATAAACAATTGCAATAAGAACAGTTAATTCCTATCAGTAAAGGAGACTTGTTGTTTAACGAACTAGAAATATTAACATTAAATAAATTAATTTGGAGACTAGGACAATTATTTGTGGATTAGGGCTTAAAGCACAATGCTTTGAGCCACGATAATTCAGACATATGTAAGTCATTATCATCATCAGTCTCGTTACCTTGTGTGGTCGTCGAGGCACTGTGCTCCTGAACATCTGACCAGCTCCATCCATTTGTCTCGATCATATGCCAATGCCTGTGTCTCTGTAAAACCTGTCCTGGTCCATTATGTGATATTGTCACTCCACTTTATTCTCTGTCTGCCTCTCCTTCTACCACCTTGAAGACTATCCTGCAGTACTGTTGCGGATAGACTGTTGGCTTATGAGACAGGTCCATACCATTTCAGCTTTCTCATTTTGACAGTGGTAAGAAAGTCTTCATAATGGCCTACTTTGTGCTTGATGGTGTCACGCGCCTCCTCATTTGTAAAGTGGTCCATGTAAGAGATGTCAAGGATGATTCTGAAGCATCTCATTTCAAGTACCTGGATTCTTCGTTGTAATTCTGCTGTCAGGGTTCAGGCCTCACATGAATACAGAAAGATTGAGATAACTAGTGCTCTCAATAGTCTGATTTAAGTTTTCAGACATAAATGCTTGTCTCTCCAGATGGGTCTTATCTTTGACATAGCCGCCGTTGTTTGTGCTGCTCGTGACAAATTTCTGCTCTTGATTCCGCTTTGGTGATTATATAACCAACATATTTGAATTGACCCACTGTTTCCAGTTACTGTCTACTGACTTTAATTTTGGTTGAGCTTTTCGTTGCCACTATTTGTCATCAGCTGTGTCTTCTCGGCACTTATCTCCATGTCAAATCTGGAAGATGTTTCATCCAGGTTCTACACTAAGGTGGCAAACTAATCTTCACTGCCTGCCAGCCCATCAATGCCATATGCAAAGCGGAGGTTGGTGATGTTACGTAATCCAATGCTGACTATCTCGCAGTGGTTTTCCAGGCCTTTGCTCATGATGCGCGCTAAGTAGATATTGAAAAGTAAGGGTAACTGGAGACAACCTTGAAGCATTCCAACTGTTGTCTTGAATGAGTCCCTTACAGAACCTTGAGCAATTACTGCACTGGTTGCCTCGGCGTACGGCTGCTTGATTGAATTGGTCAACCTTGTAATTTTTCATTGTGGCCCATAATGTCTCATGCCTCATTCTGTCAAAAGCCTTTTTGAAATATATGAACACATGATAGATGTCTTGTTAATGTTGTGAGTACTTTTCAAACAGAACCGTAAGATTTAATATTTGTTCTGTTGTGCTTCTTCCACTCCGGAACCCTGACTGTTCTCCAGCGATTATTTATTCTACGTGTGGGTTCAGTCTGTTCAAGATGATCTTTATCATCACCTTACTAGTATGGCTGATCAAACTGATAGTTCTGTAATTTTGGCACAGCTGCAGATAGCCTTTTTTGGGGAGCGTTATAATCAGTTACTTTATCCAGTTTTTTTTGTCAGTTGCTCTATCATTGATTCCCCACATTCAGTACAGCTGGGATGTTGTCTACTCAAGCTGCCGTCCCATTCTTCAGTGCAGTTATTGCTGACTCCACCTCTTCTTTAAGAATGGGAATCTCAACATCATTTCTGGAGTTTGGAACTTCAAGCACCTCTGGGTCTCCTTAGGACGGATGGTTGTTGAGTTCAATACAATACTCAGTCCATCTTTCTGCAATGTCATTTGCTTCTATGAGGCATTTTCCATTTTCGTCTTGATTGGTACTGACTCTTGGTTGCGTCTGTCTGGTGCGGTCTTTCACAATTTGAAATGCCATTTTGCTGTTATTCTTTATCAGACTGTTGTCTATTTCTGTGCACTTTTGTGCAATCCAATCACCTTTTGCTTTCTTCAAGTTTGTTTCTGATATTCTTTTCTATTTTTCGATATTCCACTGTCCCTGTTGTGTGTTTGAAGTTGCTGAGGTCTCTTCACTCATCACAGATATTCAGAATCTTTTCTGTAACGCAGGGTTTTTCTTTGGACAATGTAGGCCAATGATGTCCATGGCAACTGTTGTCATGACCGTGTTGAAAGTGTCTGACATCACTTTAACATCAACATATATCACAAAAAATGGAGAAAATTGTCCTCCAATTGTGGATTGGAATGATTTGCAGATGTTAGGGTGCTTCAGTTGTTCAAGTCTGAATTGCCCGAACAGTCAGGAGATTAAATCAACAAATGAGCAAACTAAACATGTCAAGATTGTCGCCGGTGAAATAGCTCGATAAAATAACCCAACCGGAAGAACAATATAAACAACAACCACAACAAGATATACACCAGAGAAATAAAGAAACAACTCAGAGAGTAACAAGCAAGGAATAGAACAAACAAATTCAGACATAGATTCCAAAAATCTTCCCAGAAAAAAATATCCATGACCAGACAGTAAAATAAAACACACAACTACATCAAGGAAAATTCAAACAACAGAAACGAAGTAACGTTATGCTTAGAACAACAGCAGATATGTAGATTCAGAACAACAATAACAACTCCACCAACAACAACCACATAAATTGAACAAACCCAAAAATAGACTGGGTAAAAAAAGACAGAACCATCAGCAAACAAAAGAAAGGATATATAAACACAGAGGCTCAAACAAGCAGGCAAATAACAAAAACGAACATAGAAAAATGTCTCAAGAAATAAACCAACAGAAAGAGCAAAGTAAACAACAACAACAACTTCAACAACAATGCTAACACCATTAAAAAGGACTCAGGAGGTGACAAGTAATGTATAGAAGGAAAAAATCCAGGCTGAGATTCTGTTTATTTTTCCAAGATAAAATTCCAGGAGCAGACAGAAAAGCAAAAACAACAACTAAATCAGGGAAACAATCAATAAAACAAACACAATACAGTCTTAAAAAAACGCAGAAAATGTCACAACAGAAACAACAAAAACCTAATTTAAAACAAACTAAACAACAGACCGGGAAACATAAGCCACAGTAGAAACATCTACAATATAATGAATGTAAACAACAGCCTGGAAAAACCCGATAAAAACAGTAAAGAAAAAAGCCAGGTAAATATCAGTCGGAAAACCAGAAACAGCAAAACAAAACAAAGAGACATAGATACAACCAGAACAAAGAAAACTAAACAAGGAAGAACAAAGAAAAGACTAACAAGATAAACTTTGCTTTATTAAATTTCTACTGACTTTAAATATCTTATGAACTCAAAATGATATAGCCTGTTAGTGTGTTTTATGTCGGTTATTGATATTAGAGAAAGGTTTGCTGCTTTTGGCTTACCAAAAGATACTACTCGCCAACCTTCTTTTTTGGCAATCTACAGGTTCATATTTTGCAAAGAGTTCAAATTTTAATGAAAACGAATTTCCCAGAGTGTCGTACTGGTTATTGTAGACTATTTAAAAAGACCTCGCATATCACAGGCATTGTTCGAAAAACGTTTTGTATCCTTTATGGTGGTGCACGAATGGTCTAAAATGGATTATATAGTGTACAGATTGGCCTTAATCCAGATGTACAGCTTTCAAATAAAGGCAAGCTGCACTTCGTCAGTTTCACTTCCTGAACTTCAGAGGTAAATTCTTTTTAAAAACTATTTTTTAAATTTTATATGTTTTTTGAGTTCATTAATTGCATTTCAGAAAATGATATTTTCTCGTCTGGCAAATTAATTTTCCCTTTTTAAGCAGCTGCTAAAGTAAGTTACGTTAGACCAATTCTGGCTAATTTGTTTAGTACAATGGAGGTGTCATTTTATTTATCAGTGTATTAAGATTTTTTACAATTTCAAAACGTTTAATGTCCCAAGAAATTCAGCCATATTACATCAAAATAGCATAAAGGTAATCCACCATTCTCTCCACTGTGCATGTGTTTTTTGCAAAACTTCTTGACCTTACATCTAGCAGTCTCTCAAAAGTACATAATAACTGGCGAGTGTCCACTTCAATGTATTAGGACTGCTTTTTACGTGGGTGTACATCATAGTATGGATTTTATCTGCTCTCAGATAAAGCAGTATCACTTTAACTGATTTTGATTAATACATGCAGGCTGATATTCTAGTGTTTTTGTAAGTATATGATCTATATTTCTTTTGTAATCATTTCGTTATTTATATTTTTTGTTATCGGTGTTTACTACTGTTGCATGCGCGTAAATCATCTAGCGATTAAGCGATATGCAGTGTGATTCAGATCATAAAAATAATTTTCTTTATTTTAACTTCAAGACGTGACACAAAGTGGAAATGCTCATTGCGGTCGCATATAAATTAATACAAAAAATTCGACATCTGTCGAATCAGTAAATACTGAGACGGGGCAAGAGTTAATTTTTAAGTCGGTGAATATCGTCATCAGGTATTTTGATGTTTGTATGTCCTCTGTTCGATATGTAGCAAAGAACATATATCTGCCTTTTTTAAAAAATATAACACGAAAGTTCGGTTATAATATATCTGAACACAGGTAATTATTCCCATTATTTATTATTTAAAGTTATATTTATTTTTAATGAACATTGAACATGTCATTTCCGCTATTACAAATTTGAAAATCAACAAATGAAATTATCAGATAAACTATATTGTGACAAAATCCATTTTCATTTTGATTACCAAAAAAGAGCTTAAATTCAAAAAAGAAGATAAGCAACATTCACGGATAGATTCTTGAAGGAAATCTAGCAAGTGGTTTACGCATCATTAGCAAATAACAGCTAATTAAGTCATTTCATCCCTGTCTTTACCGCAGTAGAAAAAGTAAGATCAAAGTGATCAAAAAAATTGGAAACAAAGAAAACTATTAATTCACGCGAAAGACAACTTTTAAAAGATTATATAAACTAGTTCCGAGAATAGAAGCTAGTTCAAACAAAGCGAAAGTAGGTCAGCAGAAATACTTTGATTCACAACATTTTTTAAGTACTAAAATGATGCACGATGATTTCATCAACACGTATTGATTTACTTATTCTGTTATTAACATTAAAAATAATGAAAATTGTACTATTAGGTACTATTGCTAGTACAAACAATGCAAATCGTCATATTTGCTCATTCTGATAAGGTTTATTTCCCTACAAAACAATCCATTTTGAAATCGTCAAGGCTACCGATGATTTCGCTACCAAAAATAATTATGCGACGAAATTATTTTTGTATAATATATTATGTGCACGATGACAGATTTACACATTCTGATAACGTATTTACTTGTAAAAACGATGAAAAATCGTCCTATTTTGTAACTGGCGCTCATTTTTCGGCGCGCTGTTATCGTGCTCTCTTTTATCGCGGTGCCGATAATATAACTACCCTATCACAATCAAGGAAATGTATTTTTTTGCATAAATTCCGCAGTTGAAAACCCGAGAGTGTTTGAACTTAAATTTTAAGAATATTGATCAAATTGCACTTTTTAATAAAAAAAAATTCTTGTCATATTTTGTCTTGTTTAGATCAATTCAGCTATGCTCGATTTAGCTGCTTATTATCGATATTTTCAAAATTTAAGTTCAACATTCTACGGGTTTTCATGGATTATTTTGCGACTGATACATTTTTTTTATAAAACACACACACACACAAACACACACACAAACACACACACACACACACACATATATATATATATATATATATATATATATATATATATATATATATTGGCCCATTATTCACATCAGCGTGGATTGAGATCTTAGGACGTGAAGATCTTAAGATGGAAAGTTTAGGATTTCAAATAGATACTTATTTGTAAAATTCCATTATCTAAGTCAATTAAGTTACCGGACTGCTTAGAGATTTTACAATTTATTCTCATTAATAAATTAGCATGATACCGCATGTATAAAGGGTGTACTGGTTCCTGAATGATTAAAACTCCCGGTGGAACCAGTGGTGTAAACAAATATGAAATGTATCCCTTCTAGGCCTGATTTGATTGTTTGAGATTTATTTGGGTTTTTCCATCAATAACATCGCATACTAGATTTACTGCGATCGCCAAGGATATATTGACATTTTTAGATGCTATATGTCTTCCACATCCCTCTTAGTCAATATTATGCTTGAAAATGCCCATAAAGTGTATTTGGTTCCATGCAGCGAGTATTATAGGAACATTTGTTTTGATAAGATCGCCGAGTTTTGCTTTAGTTGTTTGGTTTCAAGTTTAGGTATTACATCGTTTGTAATTGTTGTTTGGTGTTTATATAGTGGTCAAGAAATACAATATCGGAATGAAACCATACCTTATTATTATACAATTCACTAGTTTTAAAATGTATTATTCAGTCCCGAACTCGTAAACTAATGTACTCGATATCGTCTATTATTTGATTTATATGCTGAATTGGTTCGATAATTTGTTGTTTTAAATCATCAGAATAATCTTGCGTAGCAATAACAAATAAATTCCTTTTTCTTTAAAATTCGCCAGTGAGTTATGGGTTTATTCTCGCGCCGAAACTATTAATATATCCCTTATTTACCATCATTTTAAGGTTATGTCTTATAAGAGCACTCGGAAACAGGTCATTAATATCCATGGGTATTTTTTCAACATCATCAATAATAATGAATAATTCCCTTTCCCGAATTGGTTCTCTGTACTCTAGATCTGCTCTATATGTTTTCACATATGTGGTAAACTCAGGATGCTTTTTTTGGTAGTTGATATTTAGGTGGTTTAATTTCTGGCCGTCCTAGCACTGTTGTGATCGATGACTGAAAAGTAGATACAACATAGCCATGCGAGTTTATTTCGATCGCGGCTGATAATGTTGGTTTATGACACGTGATAGCAATTTCTGATTATTTTCCCTTAATATATTTTATTCTACGCTGGAGTTCATTATTGATCTGTTCAATATGATAATTACCGGACGACATAAAATAACCCAATCTGTCGTTCCATCTGGGTTTTTTTTATTTGCAAACACTAGATAATTATTCGGTTGCTGCCCACCAAATGATTTTGATCTAATATTTGGCCAACAGTAATATACTCGTAACTTTGTTAGTGCTATTTCCCTTACCGGAATTGCCGTTGGGAAATTGATACTAAATTTGCGGTTAGTTGAGGTTATTAAGATCATGATTGTCTTTGCCGGAGTTCTGTTCGTGGCTATATGTTGCAATAATTCCACTGTAATTATTATTGTTAAGTTTTTCTACGTTTGATGTTGCTGTTTGGTAGATGTTAGTCATCACAAAGAACTCGTTATCGGATATCACTGTATCATCGAGACTGGGTAATATCAACGAAGATATTTGAGAATATGCAGCCGTTGCGATATGTAACATAATTATATACTTCTGTAGTTTATTCTTACTGCATGCAGATACATTTTGCAATGATTTTAAGAAACGATGTAATTCTTGTTGCTGCTAAAATACAAATTGTAACAACTACAGGTGTAATCATTTTTACTGTTGATAACAATATACCCGTTCCAGCAATAATACTTGAAACCGAATACACAAGTAACTCAACACGGGTAATACCACTGCCGTATGTTTACCTGATACAAATCAACGAGATGTTTTAGTTTAGTTTGAAACTCGAGCACTTGATCGTATCGATATTGTTGGACATTCCAAATAGTATTTACTTAAATCAATTAAAAATTCTACATACTATGTGATTGGTATTGGTGCTAAATTACCATGAGTAGAGGTTATTGTAAACACATCAATAACTCGCTTATATGTTTTTGAACTTGTAGTATTATCCCCGTGGACATACTTGATGATAACTTAAACTGTAGACGTTAAAGCAGGGTTAATCTATAAATACCCCGGACATCTGCAACAAATTTAATGATGTTACTTTTGTCTGTGTCCAGGTAAAATATCCATGATTTGTCGAGTACACGGTATAATAATTTGTTTGTGCCGTATTTTAATTGTATTAACCCGTGCTGCGATAACAGGTAAATCATTAACTTTGTTTAATCGTATCAATATTTGTTTTATTATCAGAGAGTTTCATGGGGATCGCCGGCAGAGTACCAAAGATAGTATTAGCGGTTTCATCCATTTTTCTAAAATTCCTACTGAGGTTCTCACTTACATGAAACTCATACTCATTACGCAGCTTTGATAGATTATTGTATGTGGTGTTATCTTCGTCTCGCAGCGCTGTTAGTTTATTGTCTGTGCTGTTATATTCTTCTCGCAGCGTTGATTGTTTCGTGTCTGTGGTTTTATATTTGTCTCGTAACGTTGATAATTTATAATCTACAGTTTTTTGTCACAGCATCGTTGTCCAATAAGGGATTCACAGTGCTTTTTGTTTAAGTTCATGTTGAGCTCGCCCGTCATTATGTCACCATATTGTTTTACTCGACCATTCATATTATCTCACTGTTGAGAAAGAACACCTGTTTTAATCCTACCAGTAGAATCAAAACTGCTATTGAGTCTGACTAGAATATCATTCAGCGAATCAGGGCTCGTTTTCTTTTTCCACAGTCTATCTTGAAAAAGGACTATTTCATCTGGATCCACACTTGCTATATTCTAGATTTCAGATATTTAATCCTCGATAATTGTTTTTTTACATCTTTTGTTGCCGATATTTACCCTGTGATTTTTCTCTCAGGCTCGATAGAGATATCCTGTAAATATCAATAATTATATTTAAGATCTCTTTAAGAAGCGATTACTCGTGTATTCGTGCATGATTTTATAGGGTGGTTTTCCTGGTTTGCATATAGTATCAAGTACATTAAGTACCTGATGGCCACATATTGGCGGATCAGTCATTGTCTGTGTTGGTAGCGTTGAGAACCAACAAAGTAAACGATTCAACGTGGACCATAATACCGGTTTCATCGCTGTTTGGTTGCTGTGGTTATTTATCTCGCATAAAAAAAGCCTCTGAAGTTTTGTATTCTTAATTGTATAGCAGCATCAAGTAAATAAAAATACGACAGCGGTTTCAGTTAACCATCCCTGGCAACTTCAGAATGTCTTCACTGTACCATGAATATAGAGTCCCTGGTAGTCTTAGACCCCGCCCTTTTTGGTATTATTTTCCAATTGCCTTATTTAGTGACATTCCTGCCACTGTTCCAACTACTCTTAACGCGGCGGCTTTAGCGACTGCGAGGGCGGCCACGCCAATCAATACTGGTAATGCAGCGAGAAGTGGAAATATATCACCTGATTAATCATAGGTTTAATCGCGCCCGCAGAGAGAGTAACCTGAACTAATTTCTTTATCTTTGTTAGCATTATTGAAATGCTTAATCTGACACGCTGTCAGGGATAGTTTATTCTGACCACCAGTGATCTGATTGTGTTTTAACGATGTTGTAGTTCCACATGTTTTAGCTGAATCCGAATACACCTTTTTAATATCAGAGTAACACTAAAGTGACTATATGACATTTACATTAATACGAGTAATCTAATTGTGTTACATGTTTTCTTTCGGTGCATTTGATTTGAACATTTTATTATATTTTTCTCGATGTAATTCGTGATCTCAGGCCAATTCCTGCTATTAGATTTGCAGAAATAATTTTCTGCGCATAAGATCCTTGATTTATCAGCGCTGATAGTTGTTGATCCGCCGCTTGGGTTTTTGTTGTACTAGCATTCGCGGGCATAATGCCCGTAGACGGTAATTGTACTGGTGGTTGTTTTCGTCATTGAACCAAGGTTGATATTCTTTCCTTAGCCGCAGAAAACGCTTTACTGGCAACATCGCCAACGGCACTAATACCTTTATCACGAATAGTATCACTAGCTTTCATCGATAATTATTGTGCGATTCATGCTATTTTTGGACCCATCCATGTAAATAACCATCTCCATGAAATATATTATAAACGGGCAATTGTGAATTTACCACGTAGGTCATAGATGGTTTATAATGGTTTTAGTGTATGATCATTTTATCTAATACTTATTGATCTAATGCGGTGAGGATCAATCACTCTGATAACCAACAACGAAATCATCAATATATTCTCGATATTCTCTAATATCCATGATACCACTTTGAAAAAATCATCTACAGATATCAACGGTTTCATTAATTATTGCCAGTGAATTTCGTTTAGCTCGTTTAACCCCTATGAAATTTTCTAATCGTGCTATGTCGAAGAGAATATTATTAAGACAGGGAAAAAAGCCGCTCCCGCGAGTTAAACTCGGAGTTCCACTCAGAGAAAATCCATCACCACTACTAAGCCAGTTGCGTCTTGCACATCACCATATTTTTAGTTAGATTCCAGTCCTAATCTTTCTAAAACATCATCTGTTATTCTTTCTTCTTGGGATGGGAAAGGCTCTTGGCTTAATAAATTATTTTAATTTTAGTGACTGGTCTCTTATAAAAACGAGACTTCTTTACACGTAAATTTATAAGTGAATCCAGACTATTTAAACATACTAAAATATGAGAGCAGTAAACTTTATTTTTTTAAACTTTTGCAAAGAAGAATTGCAAAAAACATGACTTATCACATACGTCTGTACCATTGACAAAGCACCCAATGTTTCATATGACAGGACACACATTGTTTCATATTGACAGAAAACCCAATGTTTCATATGACATAACACCCATGGATTCACATGACAGAACACCAAATGTTTCGTATGACATAGAATAACCTTCTTGTGCTGTCTAAAGCTTTATTGTATGTTAAAACCTTTAACAAAACGTAACTACATTTCCAGCTAATAGTTATCAACATAAACGTATACTTTAAAAGGATCATATAATAATATGAATTGATCAGTTTATCAGTTTTAATAGATCAACCACAGTAATTACTTAATTTTGTTATCGTTGTACAAAAGAGTTACAATACTTCGAACGGTGTATTTATTTTACAATCAACTATTTTGAGCTCAATTTTAATCAAGCAGTTCTGAAACATTCACTTTGGTCATGACATATACACAATAAATGGTGAATATATTGCTCACATAAATATACACTTATCTCATCTGCTCCCCATTCCTATCACATGACGGAAATGTGTTTCCCCCCCCCCAAAAAAAAAAACAGATCACATCTTGTGATACTTGTGTCAATATGCATATATTCTGAGTATGTCCCTATAACATACTTAGTGTTACAGCAATCTTCTGATTATAACCTTAATACGTATTTTATTTTACAGGAATCATCTGAATATGAACTTAGTATATACTTAATTTTACAGCAATCTTCTGAATATGACCCTATTACATACTTAGATCAAGATTATAGCATTTATATTACAATGAAAAGTTATGTATGTACTGTATTCAACATTAGGACATAATATTAACTTTAATCATAAATCAACTGGGTAGGAAAGTGATTTGTTAATAATTGAATATCTTAAGGTCATGACCATAATATATACCAACGTTAATGCCAATACATTATACACTATGGGGCTAGTTGTGCCTGGACATATATGGATGGACCAGAATATTACTACAAAGAGGTAGAACTAAAACAGACATTAGTTAACATTCGTGATTGAGAGAAATTAAACTATATGTTTACACAACTTGAATGCCCTTTCTTCCACCTGTAGTCAAATCCAGTCCCAATAACCCAACATTATGACATTGGCATCTAATGGCATACAAACATGACATCTTGTACATATGTGTTCCGTAATGCCTAACAATAGTTATTTTGCAGTATTAAGTACTTTTATGTTCATACTTTTTTAAGAAGGGTCCCATTAAACAAAATGAAAAAGCATTTTAAAAATCAAATTTCGGTTGAAAATATAAAGACACGCTACAGTAACTTAAAATTCTTACACAGTTGTTCACATATGCATGAAAATAACCCATACGAAGTTGACCACTTCGTAAATTGCAAGTGGGTATTTCGTAATCATGGAAACAAAATTCAAAGGATGGATAAAGTAAAAGATAAATGCGAACCTGGGTTGACCCAGGGTGGATATCTTTAAACCTCAAACAGCCAGTGCACCCTAAATTGAAAACATCACCTATCATGATCATTAAAGGGGGTGAAAGGTACATACACTGTTACCTTGACAGCTCAAATAAGGTTCAACAATGATAAAATAATATTTATTAGGCAAATCCAAACATATACGAGCAATAACTTTGGGAGTTGTAAGTTACATGACATCTAAAAATTAATTATCATGGATGGAAACATTTCAAAATTATTAATTTAGTGGTTAATGGACTGCATAGCTCTGTTAGAAATAATCTCCCTCCCCTCCTCCTGCCTGATTTTTAGCAGATTCCTACTCAGTATTGCTTTCGTCATACTCCTGAATGCTTTTGGCGATTACAGGGTTGCATGTATAAGTGTATAAGCGTGCGAGTTTGCCCCTACTGATAATGGGGGGGGGGGGAGAGACAACATGACAAGGATTGACGTTCCATGATAATATAAACAAAACCAACAAATTTTAGACAGTGTAATAGCAATTATGAAAGTGAATAGCTTGCATATGTGTTCGGAATATTACCGGAAAACATTAAATACACGTGTTCTGTATATTACAGCATAACATTGAAACCAAAATCTTGTTTAATAAAGCAGCAGAGAGGGTGAATCCTACAACATTTTTTGTTTTTATTTTTGATTATACCCCCTCCAAATAACACTAGACCCTTCTCGCGAAATATGACAGTGAACATGGGATGTTGTATTCGCGTTTTCGTTGATGAATCATAAATGTCACAATGATGTTGTCACTCACCCTCTCTGCTGCTAAGGTTTAACCGAATATTTTATCAAGTCCGATACGATATCGTGTCCTAGGGTCTGCTAAATTTATTGTCACAAATCCGTGTGGTTTTGACTGAGCGTGGCTAAAGAAATTTCTAAATTGATTATGATTCATATCACCGCTGCACCAGGTCTGATGAATATTT
Source organism: Unio delphinus (assembly GCA_029339505.1). NCBI lineage: Eukaryota > Metazoa > Mollusca > Bivalvia > Unionida > Unionidae > Unio > Unio delphinus. Next base: position 46,296 of record JAQISU010000079.1, on the reverse strand, counting down.
CGTAGCGTATGAGTATCAACGCCGTTAAATACACACAACACATTGCAGTTATCTCTGATCACTTTTGGTATCTGAGTGTATCGTTGAGTGACATAGATCACATCAGTGTTTTTATGCCTGCCTCGGGAAAATATTCTAGCAGGATTTTTTTGATTATCTAACATGATATCATCGTATACCACTAAATTGTTAATACTTCCATCGATGTCTTCCACGGAAGGGGCTTCCTCTATATCAGTAATAAACTCAATAAAATCTTCATCGATTTGAAATTCTTTTGCTTTCTCGTTAAAATCCTTTAGCACTTCATAGCATCGCTGATCGTCTACACTCGGGGCTATTAAAGACAATTTGTTCCATTTCATCCATCTCGTTATCAAATTAAGTAGCAGTTGTGTCTTTCCGCTTCCAGATGGTCCGATTATAATCATTCTAATTGAATTCGGCAACATTTCATGATGTTTAATAGGTTCCCGTCGTCGGGTAGCTGAATAATCAATTATATTCATGCCGTTATATATAAATTATGGATCTATATTGTGTGAAGTGTAAAAAACGTACTGGCACAGATGACTTGACGACGATTACAACTAAAAATAACTGATCAGCGCTTTCTGGTAAATGCGTACAATGTAGTACAAAGAAATTTAGATTTGTTTCTAAACCCAAGGAACTCAAGGAACCTTTAAAAAAAACGAGGAGGTGATATCGCAGCCAAGCTAACTAAACTCCCTGGAACTCCATGGGCAAAATACCCTGGAGAAAAGCACCTTCCAGGATATAACTACTGGGGACCGGGAACAAGACTTGATATCAGACTCAATGATCAAAATCAGCCCCGACCCGGTGAGGAACCAATAAACGCTATTGATAAGGCCTGTCACCTTCATGATGTATCTTATAAAAGCAGTAATCTGCAGCACAGGCATCTAGCAGATGTGAAATTAATTCATGCGTTAAATGCTATTTCTGATAAATCTTTCAAAGAAAAATTGGCTTCCTTTTTGATAAAATCGGCTATGAAAAGTAAATTGATGTTAGGTGCTGGTAATTAATAACAACATGGAATCTATTTATTATTCCCCAAGAGGATACTGGAAGGGTAAATCAGCAATCCATAAACTCGCTAGCGCTGCAAAAGTGAAAAAAACCACTGCGGCTCATTGGTTATCCAAACAGGCACTATGGCAAATTTATCTACCACCGCCTAAACAAATCAATTTCTCGCATTTTGATGTGACCGGACCCAATGAAGTTCATCAGGCTGATCTATTATTTCTGCAACATGATCGTGGTTACAAATACGCATTAACCGTAGTTGATATTGCAAGTCGATACAAAGAAGCAGAACCGTTAAAAACAAAATCAGCCACTGAAGTGGCTTCTGCATTTGAAAGGATTTATCGAAGGAGTCCTCTGCACTGGCCAAATCTATTACAAATTGATCCTGGCAAGGAATTTCAGGGTGCAGTGTTATCAATAATGAAAAATCATAAAGTCACTATCAGACGAGGACATACTGCGCTACATCGTGATCAGGCCATTGTAGAACGGTTTAATAAAACCCTTGCTGAGCGGTTATTTGGATATCAATACGCAAAAGAATTCATCCAAGAAAAAAGATCCCGTGAATGGGTTAAAAGGTTACCAGCTGTGATTACTGCACTGAATAACGAGATTACTAGAACCATCAACATGAAACCTATCAATGCGATTAAAAAGAAGTCAATACCTGAAATGGAAATTCAAAAAGATTTTAGCGTTTCCCAACCAATTCTTGGTAGTAATGTCATTGTGAGGTACTTATACGAACCAGGAGAGCTTGAGGGTTGCACAAAAAGGGCTACTGATCCTATTTGGAGTATTACTGCACACAAGATATCTAGTATAACACGATCTACGGGTAGACTTCCAATCTATAAACTGGATTCAACTGCCCCTCAACGGGGTTTTACTAGACAACAATTACAAGTGATACCTGAGGATACTCAATTACCACCGCATGGGCTTAACTAGCACCCTTGTGTCTATTGCACTCAAGACAAGTCAACATCACATTATTTCTGACATGACCGAGATTGTTATTTTTTCTGTCTACGGTGAAATGGCGAGGATCCTTATCCGAATACTGCCAACGCATTATACAATTGCAACTCGCGCAGTGATTATTCTGTTGTTGCTTCAGAGTAATTATTAATTCAGCATCAATATCAAATTCTCGTTGTTTTTTTTTGTCTTGTTGTTTGTAACCGGAGAGTTTTTTTTATCAATAATATCATCTATTGTGGTGTCATTATCATCGCCAATGATTTCATCATCGCCTGACTCTGTCAGGACAATTCTTCGAAGTTGATTTATTTTTCGTACTCTAGACACTGCGAGATAGACTAAATTCGACCATTCTATGCGATTATCTACCATCCAAACAATTGTATCCGATATAGTCAATCCCTGTGAAGAGTGTATTGTTGCTGCATAACCTAGCGTCCATGGTTATTTATTAGCACGCAATGCATCTTCAACGACATTGATATCAACCAGCACAATATCATTTAATACGAGAATCTGCTTTTCACGCCCTGACTCTGTCAGGCCTGGAATATCAACTTCGATGTTCTGTTTTCGTGTATCGGATGGCCTATAACATAACGGTACTGGAAGTGTTGCAAATTTTTGTTTATGCAATTCAAATAACTTCATCTAAAGTGTGTCCCTGACTATTTTTATACTTGCAATGATTAAATCATTTGGTCTCCACGCTTCCCAAAACTCATTCATGGGAGTTTCCGAAATTATTTCACGGGCTATTTCACACTGGATTCTATCCGGTTGTAATCTAATTAATTTCTTAAACTCTTTTAATTCATTATCAAGTGATCTATGATCAGTATCAATTTCTTCATAATAGTCTACAAAACCCTTTAGCCATTCATGGGGAGATGCACCGACAAATGGTGGTGGTTGGCCGTGATCACCGCACATGACGACTTTTGTATTCTTCAATAACAACCACTCAAGAAATATTTTTAAGACATCTTCTGACACTGTGTCTATTTCATCCCAAAACATGATTTCAGGAATAAATTTCTCTCCCATGCGCTCAGGAGTCCATTTATCTCCCTTCCATCGGAAAAAGCTGTGATAAGTGCAGGCATTTACCCCTCTCTGTATCATTTCTCTTGCAAGTCTATGAGTTGGTGTTAGCACAATCATGTTTGATTTCCCACGATATAACTCAATTGCCCGGGTTGTTTTTCCTGACCCGCCACAACCGTTTAAATAAACTGTTTTATATCTACAGATTGGATCAGAAATCGGTGGTGCACTAGAAAATTCTGAACACTGATTTCTTTCTAAGTAATTATTTTCAATGGTAACATCTGCTGATGGAATATAATCATGAAACATTTCCTTCTTAATTCTCCATGACCCCCAATTCTCGTTGCCAGTAGCCTTAAAATCAGCCATTTTGCTATTTATGTAAAATGAGTCAGTAGCAACTCTAACTGCGGTGGTAGGAAATCTATTGATCATTGAAAACAGATTGATAGAAGCATAACCAAGCATAGAAGCTCTCAAATGTGTGTACTGCGGATTGTATCCATCAGTGTAAGTAACAATTGTACCCAATTTGGTTCCATCGGACATAAATGCGTCCTTACGATTGACATATAAGCCCCTATTCGTTAAATCTTTGATTACAAAATCGTATTCAGCATTGTCTATAATCAATCGTGAAGAATATCTCGTATTATCATCTTTGCCACCTTGGGTAAATTTACCGATTATTCTTCGTCCAAGATCTTTTGCTTCATTGTTTCTGATTTCAAATAACTGTTGGGACCAATCCATGATTTGTTGTTCACTGAAATTTGGAAACAGTTTTCGCTCTTCGCTAATTATTTTTTCTAGATCAGGTTGTGGTAACCAGACTGATTTCTGTGCTCGATAGGATATAATTGCTTCACTGACAATTAATGATTTTAACATCTTACAATCAAGCATATACCGTAATAACACTATTGGCATCCAGTGTTTTTCAGACATGGGTTTACCAATCCAAAGATAACTACACGGATGAAGTCCTTCAGCCATTTCAAATGATACTACACAAGCGAATCCGGTTAAATCGAAATGTGGCAGTGGTCCATTAATAGCATCACGGGTCATTTCGTGTGTAGGGTGTCCAAATCGTTTGAAATATTTCTCACACTCTCCATACCCAAGAAAACTTCCTGGATAACACGCAATCATATCAACTGAAATAACGGTATCAGCGGTGTATTTTGTGTTCCATAATCCCCCATGGCTGTATTCAAGACAGGACAATTTGACATCTGATAAGAACTCACTTCGTGTTGGTTTCCACGCGTTTTTCTTTCTAGCAAAATGTGCTGCAACTGATGGTACTGTAAAACAGTTTGCTAATAATTGATCGTTGTCTTCCCCCAGAGAACTCTGGGGAGAAAACTCACTAGCTAGTTGTTTCATTTGATTATGCAGCTCTTCAGTACGGTACAATTCTCCGTTGGGCCTTACAAACTGATCAAATCTACATTCTTCGTCTGAAGTACTATGAAATAGCCACACTGACACAGAATCGTTTTTACTCAAATGGTAAATAGCATCAAATAATTTCTGCTCTGAAAAAAACTCTTCGGTTCCAAGCAGAGTTTGGGATAGATATTTTACGGTTCTATCCCGTGGGAATATTGTTACTGCAGATGACCACGCGTGTTCGTTATGATCAATAATCTGTATTGGGGTTCCATTTTTATTATATTTCGATTCGTATAATACTTCTCCGGTGATTGTCCTTACCGATATTGGAAATCTCAATGATGTTTCTAATTTGGCTATATCTTGAATTGTTGCCCCATGCTGTTTCACTGTCAGTTCCCATTCGGTTATTTTTTTTCGTCTTAGATCAGTTAGTTTATTTCCCCGGGACGCATTTGTGAAGTGTTCCATTATTCGTGCTGCTACACAATTGAGCCCTGTCGAATATTTCATGGGTGCTAGTTTTGCAATATCAGGTTTGTCATTGAGCGGATAGATCCCGTAAACAACTGCTGTGACAGGATAAGATCTTTCGTAGTAGGGATTGTCAATTCCAGTCAAAATTCCTGGTTTTGAATCCTGATTCACAGTGACAGTTTTTTTGTCCTTAAGAATAGGCTCGTATTTGTCCCTAATGATCCATTTTCCATTATCATGGATAAGGAATTTTATTCGAAAAAAATTTCTTTCTTCCCCAAGACGTGAGATTATCACTGCTGCTTTTTCATCATTCATGGTAGCGTCAACAACACCATCAATTCGAAATGTTGACCAACAATGAGCTGCCCCATCACGCTTGAATTCATTAAAACAGTCTCTGATTTTACTAATCAAGGTTCTATCAAGAATTTTATTCTTTGGTGTATCAGAAACTCTATCAAGATTGAATTGAACACTTTTCCAAGGCTTAATTTTCGATAATCTCTCGAACTCCTCCATACTATAATTAAAACAAGTATTTAAATGAAAGATTTAAGTATAATGAATCATTGCAAATGGCTTATGATTGGATCAGTGACACCGTGTAACAAATCATGCAGAATTGAATTATGTTGGTATCATATGCAAAGCTTTCGTCGTGGAAGCCTTGGTCCGTTACCCTGTATTCGATGTGGGGTTGGGGTCAGGGGGAAGTCGCAATTATGTCTTATGTGTGGCGGCAAACGAAACAGGGAACTAAAACGCTGTTATGATAAAAGAATAAAAAATACTGTCATTGACCCCAACGATGACAAAATCATAAAGACTCCTCAAGATTATATACAGAGACTTATAATTAAACCAAACAATGAATTAGAAAAATAGTGTTATTATACAAATGAACCAAGAATTCAGACCTCACCCCTGCTTGTTAATTATGAAGCATCCCGTAATGGTATTATCAGAAACCGCAGATTGAAGAATCCAGTTGGATTTGTGGTATTTGATCAGTCAGATAGATAGATTAATATGTGAACATTTAATGTTCTCTGTAGGTGTTGAATGATAACTTAATTCTTGAATAATAGAATCAAGGATGGTTATATTGATTCCGATTCTCAGAATAATTTTTTACCATTTCAAAAGAGACAGGACAAAAAATTCGATTTTCGTATGTCTATAACACCAAGGGAGACAACTCTTAAATATAACCAATGGATATAACCAAGGGAGTTATCATTGTGATTTAGCGGCTGGTTATTGTTTTATAGGAAAAGAAATATTTTCTTTTTTTTTAGTGTTTAAGTCAAATATTCTGTCTCACGTGCGATTAATGCGTATTTCATAAACATAGGATGTGATCCGGAGATGCAGGCGTTACAGGATAACACACGTGCATACTTTCTCCCTTAGATTGTGTTAACTTGTTTTATGGGTTATTGCGATTCAGCGGCTGGCATTGTTTTGTAAGAAAAGAAATGTTTTCAAACAATTATATTCTTTGTTTTAGTGTTTAAGTCAAATATGCTGTCTCATTTAAATACTGTGAAACACCATTAATAAGTAATTCAAGAAAATAAAATAGCATACCTTGCGGATTGCTGTATTAATTCCCTTTATATACTCTCTCCCTTAGATGGTGTCGGGTTGATAAGGGGGGGGGAATAACAACCCCTCCCACCTACTCATATATGTTTCTACTATTATGTGTAAATATAAGTGTTTTTAAATGTCTGTATGTAGTGAGTGTGGTGAAAATGTGTGTATGAGTGACGGGTGCTGGGGGGGGTTTGACTATCAGTTGTATAATTTAATATGTAAATATTGAATAAAGATTTAAAAAAAAAAAGAGGATGCCGACATGGCACCTATAAAAAATGTACAAATGCCCCTAGAGAGCGGCTACATCTATAAAAATTACATTACAGTATGGCGTGGGTTATTTCCCCCTAAATTGTGATTCAGCGGCTTGGGCTATAATTAATTAGAAAAGAAATCAAATATAAAATGTTTTCAAACGATTATATTCTTTTTTTTTAGTGCTTTATGCAAATATTCTGTCTCATTTTAATACTGTGAAGCACCATTAACAAGTAATTCAAGAAAATAAAATAACACACTCTGTGGATTGACGCTGATGTATTAGTCGCCTTATATACTAAATGAAAGGTTTAAAGCTGGGGCTTTCAAGGCCAATCCGACCAGTCAAAAAATAACCCACGCCATTGACACGTGTGCGTGGTTGACTTTTCTCAATCATGCAACCGGGTTTAATTTCATGGGTTGCTTTGATTGGTCGGATTGGCCTTTTAAAATCAGCCCCGTCGTTTCATGTTTGTGATGTCTGTGCCGTCCCATCATCATTACATAATCATTGAATTATAATCCATCCTTAATTAAGTTAATTAAGTATATGTATACCTACAATCTGAATGGAGATATATACGGTATTTGTGCTGTCCTTAATTAAGTTAATTAAGTATATGTATACCTACAATTTGCCACAACACTCGAGTGGAGATATATACGGTATTTGTGCTGTCCTTAATTAAGTATATGTTGTGACGTCACCCCAAGCATATATTCTGGGCGGTCTAAGATGGCGTTTGCCACGTTAGGCCTCCCTTCCGGAGATGTATGTTTCGTGTTTCCTTTGGGCTTACTTGGATGTGAAGGCAACCAAGGAGTTCCAAAGATGTGTTGTCGTATATATGTAACCTCTAGGTCATTTCACGTAAACATACCCTCTTGTGATTCTAACCCGTTATTTGACGAGTTAGATTCACTCTTAGGGGAATATGTTTCCGGTGAATGTAAATATAAATGACCTAAAATAAATAACATCCATGGATGTAATTAGCTCTCCGTCACATTTGGGTAGCCCCGTATGGTGTTCAAAAATGAATTACCGGCCAAATAGTGTCAAATCGAGATCGAAGAAATCTCAGAAAAAAAATGGAAATACTCATAGAAAGAACCCTATGAAAGACACAGTGGCCTATATCAAGGGGGCCAAATGGCTGATAACCGCTCATCATGGTTGTTACTTATTTTTGTCTGCATTTATAGTTATATATACAGAATTAATTTTAAAAAAGATATTTATATATACAGACTGAATTTTGAAAATATTAACAGCTCTTTTTTTTTTGAAAAATGAATTAGAAATATGTATTATCATATATGAATTCTGAAATTATGAATAGCATCATAGTTGAAATTGCAAAATTGAACAATCAGAATATTAAATTGTCAGATGGGTTAAATCCTGATCAAATCAAGTCAGATTTTCAGGATATAGAATACGGAGTTAGCACTAACAAGTATATGTTACCAAAGAAATATGCACTCATCAAAAAATTCAAAATTCTATTCGAGACTCTCTTGCATTTTCCAGTGAAGTAGATGTGTTTGTTCCGTTATATACTATCGTGGAAGGAATACGAAAAGAATTGGGTAACGAATATGAATTGAAAAAGGAACTTAATTCTAAAATTAGAAACTTACGAGCGTTAATTCAAGAAAATGAACTATTTTGATTGACCGACCCTCAAAAGATTTTGTCAGACAGTAAAATCTCCTTGAGATTTTCATTTTTTTGTCATTTTTTGATTGAATCAGTGAAAATATTTCACACTGCGAAAATAAAAATATTTCACAGCAATAAAAAAATTGGACCGTTAAGGATGGAATCATCGATGGGAAAAATTGTTTTACAATTGAAAAATGGTTTCTGATTTCAAATAATGGTCAATGAAGCATTAACAACCCGATTGGCTCGTGAACGACTGGATGCAATTAAGAAATTTATACCAATTCGTGACTCTGTAAGAAATAAACTGCAACAACGGCAGAGTTTACAAACTGATTTTGCTTTGGGGTCTGAAGAGTTGTTTAAACCAGTAACCACAGCAACGAAAGGGGTAGAGCGTGCTTTACTGGGAGATGTTCCCGAGACGGGGAAATCTGTTATTGGTGAACTTGAAAAAATAGCAGCAAAAACTGAACAAACTGAAAAAACTGATCCGAAAAAAACGACTGTTTCTCTGTTGAATAAATTTACTGATCATTCTAAAATAGTAATAAAAAAACCTAGTTTATTGAAATCAAAGGATTATCAAGCCTTTGGTAATTTTGCTGCTCAAAGTTATAATTCAAAAAAAGATTTTTTAAAGGACGAGTATAAGAATGATAGAATATCAAGTAATGATTGGTTCGATAATTTGTATAAACTGAATAAAGAGATTGGTCGTTTGAATAAGGATGAGATAGGATACAAGGAATTTCAAAGGGGAATTAGTAATTATAAAAGAGAACAAATAGAAGAGCGACAACGAGAATTAGAAGAACGACGTCAAACACCAACACGTAGACAAACAAGAAGACAAAAAAAAACAACAACTACCACCTTATGATGATGATGATGTAGAAGAACGACGTCAAACACCAACACGGAGACAAAAAAAACAAGAAGAACCTAATGATGATTATTTACGAGAAACGGATTTAGAAAAACTAGATGAAGCAGCTGGTTATAGCGGAAGTGGACTGCAAAATCCAAGGATTTCATCTCCTGATAGTGTTATCAATGATATATCACGATTAGATGTTCTTGTAGGAGGATTCCGAGCTGGAAATAACTCTCCAGAAATAATTAATGAAGCAGCTGATATCTGTAGACGGTTATTTGCCGGCGGTATCATGGATATCAAAACATATCGAGATTTCATTGACGAGTTAGCAAATGGGTATCATAGCGATTAAATAACAATTGAAAACACTATTGTTTTTATAATAATGATCGTACACTACAATCATGATAAACCAACCCTCGTCTATGTAGTTAATTCACGGTTTCCAGTTTATAGAGCATACTACGGAGATGGCCTCGGCAAGACCATTTTAGGATTCTTTTCAAGAATGGCCCCAAAAGTGATGCCGTTAGCTAAACAGTTATCAATGAAAGCCATTGATGTTATTCGTGATAAGGGTATTAGTACTGTTGGAGATCTTGCCGGGAAAGCGTTTTCAACTGCGAAGGATAAAATAACATCATTAGTGAGGCGAAAAAAGAAACCGTTACCGTCTACAGAAGAAATGCCTGCAAGTGTTAGTAAAATTATAAATAACGCAGTAGATGAAAAACTAGCGTCGATGGTAAATCAAGGGGACCAAAGCAATATTGCAAACATGATAGCAGGAAGTGGCTTTAAAAAACTACGACGATGAAAATAGAAAAATCGTTTACGATTTCACGATTTAGACTCTGATAAATAGAATAAAATGTTCAAAAGGTCACCTGATCCAGCATTTGATATAGACGCCCCAGTCCCCAAGAATGATTCTGTACGCGATTATCAATATTACGCCTATCATGCCATAGACTCAAATAGTCGAGCAAGAATTGATCTTCAAGTCCATGATACCAGTAAATACTTTTTGCCCTGTGAAGCATTTATTGAAGTAGAAGGAGAAATTGTAACAGCTGCTGATACTACTACTGTACCAGCACCGTATCCAGCTGGTACTCAAGTCGGTTTTGTCAATAATGGTATTATGGCGCTATTTGAGAGTGCTAGATATCTCATTGATGGAAAAGAAATTGAGTCCATAGATCGTGATGTTGATGTGGCTACAACAATAATCGGGTTAGCGAGATATTCTGATGATTATACAAGATCAGCAGGACCTTCTATGATGTTTGCAAAAGATGGTAAGAATAGAGGAAATGGAGGAAATCCATTTATTATAAGAAAACCAAAGGATCGTGCTGTTAACCCTGCTAATGTTGCTGGTATCGAGGATATGATTATAAACAACGATCCTAATTTCAATCTAGGAGCTGCAACACGAAACTCAATGTTGCAAGGAGCGCGTAAATCATTTTCATGCGCGATTCCACTGCATCACATATTTGGATTCTGTAGAAACGTCCGAAAAGTTATTTATGGAGCGAAGCATACAGTATCGCTTGTACGAAAAAGTGATGATACTGATGCAATTTGGAGAATTCCAGCAAATGCTGCAGCCCCCGATGCTGATGCCGGTAGAGTCGATTTAACAAAAATATCATTGTGGATGCCAGTGTTGACTCCAGCAATCACCGCAGAAGGACGATTACTATCATTTATGGACCAAGGAGGAAAGTCGTTGTTGAGTTTGCTAACCGTGAGTACAGATGTGAAACAATCAAATATCAACGGGTTATGCACTTGGAACCTAGCATCAAAACAAGGCGTTTCTGCGCCACGTCATATATTTATTGCGTTACAGGATAACACACGAGTTGGCAATCAACGTTTCAGTCATATGATATTTGATCAATTAGGTGTGAAAGACGTCTCACTGAGAGTAAACGGCCAGCAGGAACCATCTGAGGATATAAAACTTAATTACACAGAAAATCATATTGCACGAGTTTATCTTCGTCTGTTGTCATTTATGGCCCGCGACCAAAATGTCGATACTGGTCTACAAATATCACAATTGGATTTTAAAAGCCTCTATCCGATTTATTACTTTTCGCTGGAACATCTCGATTTGATGAGACAATCTGTCGTTGATATACACTTTAGAGCTAATGTGACTCGTGGTGCTATTGCTGATTATAGAGCGGTTGCTGTCATTCTCAGTGATAAATCAATGCTACTTGAAGGTGTTGGTGGAAGAATGAGAGTGGTAGATGCCCCAGTAGAAAATCTTTGAACGATTTTCTCGATTTTTCATTGAATTAGAATCAATCTATTATATAGAATGTCATATAGTGTTATTAGTGTTGCGTTAACTCCTGGTCAAATCAAAAAATTGCAATCAAAATCGGCTAAAAAATGTGGAACCACAATCACGTTGAAACCTAATCAAATGACTGGTGGTGCAAATAAATTATCGCTGACAACTCGTCAAGTGAAACATTTCAATGATGCACTTGCAGCCAAAAAAGGTGTTCAGATTACTCTCTCTGCGGCTGCTATTAAAAATATGATGAAAACGGGTGGTATATTTCCATTGTTAGCTGCAATACCAGCATTGATTGCAGCAGCAGCCCCAGCAGTGGCTAAAGCAGCGGCGTTAGCAGCCGTTGGTACTGCAGCAGGAATGGCACTAAAGAAGGCAGCTGGACAAGGATATAAAAAAAGAGACGATCCGTTCAAGGATTGGATCTAAGACTACCAGGAACCCCGTATTCGTGGTACAGCGGAAAGGGTCTAAGACTACCAGGAACCCCGTATTCATGGTACAGCGGGAGATCCGTTCACGGATCAGGCCTGAGACTACCAGGAACGATTTATTAATTGAGGAGTCTATGATTCCAATGTCCAATTTTGATTTAATGGATGCTGCTAAAAAACTAGCGATTAAACATTTCAGAGGTGTTTTTATGAAAGATCAATTACCACATCAACCAAACAAAACTGAAACAGGTATTATTAATCTCGATAACAGCACCGGACCTGGAACTCACTGGGTTGCATACGCTATTGATCCACGTGGGATTGTCTATTTTGATTCATATGGATTAGCCCCACCAAAAGAGTTTATGCGTTATATAAAACAATTTCCAATGAAGACTTGATATTCTACGCTACCAACACAACAAATCAATGACCCACCAATATGCGGCAGTGAAGTATTAAATGTCCTTGACGCTATTTCAGCATCTAGAAAACCACCACACATTGTCGTAAATGACTACACCAGCAATCGCTTTTTAGAGAGAGAAAGAGTTTTACAATAACATGATTGATATTTGGGGGAGATCTTTGAAACCCAAACCCGATGACACTGCAACCGGGGATATAACAAAAAAATTAAAGATGAAATCGCTGAGACGTTAAATTTAACAAGTGTTGACCCGAACGAAATAGTTGTATTTCAGGACAAACAGGGTAAATTGAAATCCAGTGATGTGTCATTGGATGATATTTTAGTTAAACAATGAAACGCAATCGAGAACACCGTTGCGTTATTTGCCGATCAGGGTAAACTCAAACCAGGCGTACTTTTTTCGACGATTACAGATCGATTTAAAACTCTCAACGATTCTGCGTTAGAACTAGCAACACTTCAATCTAAAACCGAAGAACACATAAAACAGTTTACCGCATTTCGTAAAAATATCATTGATAAATTTATTGGAACTACATTCGATAAAATTGAACTAAAACTCCCTGATATTAAAAAATCCATCGATGAGACGAAAACCTCCATCGAAGACATCAAAGGTGATCTTTCGAGGATGATAACAGCCATTGAAAAAACAAAAATTCCTCATGAGAAAACCAACAACTTAGTATACACGATCCAACACGGATCATTTGAGTGGACACCTACAAACAACACATTATATATCACTGCAACCGTTAAGGGTATTTATCGATTGACACTAGTAACACCATTGTCTCAATTTAATATTTCATCGTCCAGTTCATCCGGGGTCAATAATACGATTTCAACGATCATCGACAAGAATACAACTGAACATTTCACGATCACATCTACTGATAAAAATTTGGTTAAGGTCTCAACAACGTGGTATGTGGAATTCGTAGCAAATTTAAGTAAATCGTAATTGAAAACGATAGCGTATTTAAAATAAAAATGATTTCATCATCGCAATATCGCTATGATCAGGTCAGAGAATATCAAACTAGACTCAAAACCCTGTCTGAAGAGTATGCAATGAAAATTAAAAAATATCGCAGGAGAATTACCGCAATTGATGTTACTGTGTACGCTGTGAGTGGTGTAATCACTGGAGCTGGTATTATACTGTCTTCAGTGACAATGATGGCTCCGATAGCTGTTCCAATTTGCATTTCTGCGGCAACAACAATCGCTGGAATTATTTCAATAATCACAAAAAAAATATCATCATGCAGCCAACGGAAACTACAAGACTACATAATTCAATTTCATGTTGTGTCCACTGCATGCTCGCAATTATCCTCATTGATATCGTCATCGCTCGATGATACAATTATATCAGAGAGTGAGTTTTCAGCGATGGTAGATATATATGATTCTGCGATGTCAAAATTAGAAATACAACATGAGTATAATAACAATGACAACACAGATGGAATTACTTCAACAAATAGTGGAGAACACAAACCCAGTACAAACAAGCATGATCTCAATAACCTCAACGAATCCAGAATTCAGTGTGAATTTCCCCTCTCCGGTCCCAGTGAAGGAGATAGCGCTAGCAAAATTACGAGTATACCACAGTTGGCCAAATATTAGGTCAAAATCATTTGGTGGTCAACAACCCAATAATTCACTGGTATTTGCAAATAAGAATAAAGCAGACGGTACCCCAGACTGGAATGTTGTTTCCATACCAACCGGATCATACCAAATCGAACAAATCAATAATGAATTCGCGCGTAGAATAAAATCGATTACTGGAGTAGAGTCAAAAATAGCTATAACAGTTCATGAACCAACACTATCATCTGCGATTGAAATAAGCACAGAGGGTTATGTCGTAGATATCTATCAAAGTTCTATTAGAACCGTACTAGGATGGCCTGAAATCCCAGGGGGGGGGGGGGGGAAACCGTTGTATCACCCGAACCTCAAAAAACTGATTATATCACCGACAGGATAAAATCTGATAATCCAATAAAATGTTATAAAGAGTTCAGTGTACCAATAGAGTTTTTTGGGTTAGGATACGAACATAGGGCGGAGGGTGGACCATTGCAGGGATATTATTTTGTTAACAAACCTGAAATCATTGAAAATTTCACAGCGATGTATAATTATTTTTTTTTGTTGTTAATATCTCTTAAATCCGGCTCTCTCACCCGAGATGAATTTATCAGCGTCATAGAAACATGCAACAAAATTATCGACGATATGGAAACATTTAATTTACGAATTATTCGATTTATACTCGATCATGAAAACCACACATCGAGAATAAGATTTGCAACAGACTATAATATCCGCATTGAAGATATTCCAACATTTAAACTACCAGGATATAACGTACCAAAAATAAAAAAAATTCTTAACTACGTCATCGATGTTGAATTTAAAATCATTTATGATGCATGGAAGAAAACAGCACCACAACCAACTATCCTCAAACATAATAATGACCCAGACGGTGGCGGTAGGCATATTGCTCCGTTCAACGTGAATATTTCATCGGTGATTGCGCTCAATTTAGTATGTGATGTTATTGAAGGAAGCTATCAAATTAATCTCGAACGATCAAATCAAGCTCAGCAAGGATATATTTTGTATTCATTTGCACCAATAGCCCCTCCAGGGTTTTTAATAATTGAGTCCCCAGTGAATCCAGTCTATATGCGATGTCATAATAATTCATTAACCAGAATTAATTTCAAACTCACTGACCAGTCCAATAATCTGATTGATTTACAAGAGGAGGTTTTACAAATTAGTCTATTTGTGAAATCATAAATGATTTTCGTCCTAAGGACTTGATAAAATATTCGGTTAACCCATAGCAGCAGAGAGGGTGAGTGACAACGACGTTGTGACATTTTATGATTCGCGAATGTTTTCAGACTCATTTTTTTTTCTAGTTATTCGCGAGAAGGGTCTAGTGTTATTTGGAGGGGGTATAATCAAAAATAAAAACAAAAAATGTTGTAGGATTCACCCTCTCTGCTGCTAATAAGAACAGTATTTTCTCTGCAAGCTGACCATTACATTATCAAACTTTGCAATGCAAATCATGTCACTCCTCTGTCCAGTCTTATTTCTTTCAAAACCATGTCACATATTTACTGTGTGTAACTTGATAAATATCCTGCATGTCGTTTTAAGATTTTCATTTCGTTTCAAATTCGGATTTGTACTTTTGTCATCTGAGGTAGAGGCTAGGAAAGTGTGAGAGACCAAAAGTAGACAAGCATAATTCACTTCCATCCTACTAATACTATTAGAACCAATCTGTTAATGTCAATATTTCTGGGACCTGTCTTGGAAGTTTATTTTGGATAAGGTGAATCTGTGAGCCTTTTGGCGTGAAGGAGCAGTCTGAGTTTGTGCCACCCATTTCAAGTCTAAAAGTTATTGCACATACAACCTTGTGCTCCTTTCAGCCTCATGACGACTGACCAGTTAACGTAACTTCTCGTCACAGTAACGACAGCCTGCACTACGATACAGTTTTACTTCTGTGCGAATTTCTACGAACCTATTCCAAGCAAAGCGCCACTGAGTAAGGGAAAAAGGGATTTAATTCTTACTATGGAATATTTTATTTTTTGGAGACGCTCGGTCAATATTATTATGTATCTCAAAGGTCTTTTCATTCCAATCAGCAAGAGCATGGATATAGCAGCTATGATCTGACTAAATGCACTAACACATTTGGTTTCGTTTTGACATGGCAGTGTCTACTAACTGTACATGTATAGAAGTGCACAACGTAGCAGTACATATCAGTGTATCCCCCACAAACGCTGACGTTGGCATCTCTACGGCCTGGTCCACTACCATATAATTCCACTACTGTCACGTAGATGCAGTAGTTGACGGATTAGCAGCTGGTTGATGTATCTGATGCAGGGTGACAAAATGAAGGCCAATCGGTCATCCACCTGGACATTGATGGTGTTAACTACCTCTCGTGTTATCTTTGTATCGGCTTATCATCAAGGGATGAAGAAGTGTCAGACATTTGAGCAGAGGAAGTTCTTCTATGATTGACATTCCTTGTTTTCACCACCAGCTATACCCCATTTCTAGCTTTACATCGTGCAAGCGCTATTTTGTGTGCAGTATTCATAGAGTCTACAAGCTGTACTCCTTGGAGGCTTTCATCTGCAAAGAGCTTTTAAAAATGAAAAAGTGATAGCAAGCAACATTTCCGTATTGTGGGAGTAGACGTGAACTTGTTCCATGGTGTAGAAACTGCATAGATTATGGTGACTAACACCCTAAATAAGTGATATGAACACGATCAACTAGATACAAGTTAGGAGACTAACCATGTACGTAGAATAGGTAGCACTGTGATTTAAGTTTATTGGCGAAATTTAGAACGAAATCTCCCAATAGATGCAAAAGTGAAACGGATGAATATTAATAATAAGATAAATATGAAAATAGTCACGTGGTCAGGAGCAAGTTGATTACTGGCTGAGTCTAGGAGAATGACCCTTATGGGAACTAGATAGCGTCACGTGGAAGTACCCACGTGGTAACTTGTAAAAGTCGTCTAAATGATGAACATGATAACTAGTAGGCTAGTGGAAGTATACACTTGATAACTTATCATGATATTCACTAGATCTATGATTCACTAGATAACTGTTAGAGTCACGCAGAAGTATCCGCTTTGATAACTTTTAAATACAGTGTCAACCTGATAACTGCAAGAGCTAAGTAGAGGTATATACTTGATAACTTGTAATAACAGAGTCATGTGGAATTATCCTCCAGATAAATTGTAATAATAAAGAGATCTATGTTGAACTTGATAACTGGTAGAGTCAGGTGAAAGTATCTACTTGATAATTTGTAATAATATCACGATGACTCTAGGTAGAGCACAAGCTCAATAACAGAAGAGTCAGGTGATATACAATACACTTGAAAACTGTTAGAGTCCCACAGACCTACAAGAACAGTTCAAATTACAGCAGGCATACTTACTTTGCAGACAAAGTACAAAAGGTAAAGAATCAATAAATGCACGCTAAACTCGAAAACTGGTGCATGCAATTGGAAATAGTTGTACAAACTTGGTGACTTTTAATCCCAACATGCAGAGTGTAACTGATGAATTTACTATAGAACTGAAAAGCGAAGGTTGTACCTATATTGATTATCATCTTGATTAATTAAAGGAATCATCATGCTCTTTAAATTTGTACCTAATGTTAAGGACAAGCTATATATATATGTATATATATATATATATATATATATATATATATATATATGTATATATATATGTATATATATATGTATATATATATGTATATATATATATATGTATATATATATGTATATATATATGTATATATATATATATATATGTATATATATATACATATATATATATATATAAGGCGAAATCACAAAGGCTTTAGTATTCTAATCTAACATCAATTTTCTAGCAGTAATGATTGCACTGTTAAGTGATTTGTTTGACAAGTGGACTCTGTTTGCCCAGAATATATCTCTGCAAACCTTGCATTAGACGCAACCCGAACCGTTGTGTTCCCAGAATGCCATCCATGGATAGCAAGTGACTTCCATCCACAGCATTACATTTACCAACCGTATATCGTTGCAAAATAATTATAAGGTGTATGACAAATACGTATGAAATGTGCCAGCACCTAGCATAATTTAAATTGTGTGGCAAGCACAAGCGATGTAATTGTTAGACAAGCGTAATCAGTTTCAATGCTGATGCACGGGGTCAGCATATCAAATGTGAAAAACCAAATTTGTACTCGAGTAACACACATACTTCAAAAACAGTAATGCACAGTGCAAACTAGTATGACATATTTTGAATGTCAGATGTATGACTTAAATTCCACATAAAATATGTTGTTCAATATATATATATATATATATATATATATATATATATATATATATATATATATATATATATATATATATACATAATAATAATAATAATAACAATAATAATAATAATAATAATAATAATAATAATAATGACGATTTTGAATGGCGCCTAATCTGTTGAACGGAAACGCTTTACAACTTCTATAATTATATAAATACACTACAGAAGAACTCAAAAAATGAAATAGGAAAACATAAAACATGCTTAAAAGATTTAAGGTACAAAATAGTATTAGGTCTCTAAGTTTGTTCCTTCAGTCTGAAAAGGGGAGTTTTAAGAGCACCCTTAAAACGGATCGCTGTGTCTTTGTGTCTAATTTCAATGCGCAGTGCAGTTCACATCGCCGCAAATTAAAATAAAGTATCTCCATATGACTTCGTTTTCATAAAAGGAATAATGACTCTACAATTGTCAGAAGGGGAGTGTAAGTATCTTGCTGGTGTATACACATATGTGAGGCTGGATAGGTATGTTGGACTGGAGTCTCTCAGTAAAACGTAGCACAGAGAACAAATATAATTTTTGCTTCTGGATCGAATGGATCGCCAGTATAGACGACAGCGCGATGTTGAGGTGTGCTCTTATCATGGTGCTTTAAAGGTGATCCGAGCAGCTGTGTTTTGAACTTTTTTAAGTTTTTATAGTACATATTGTGACAAACGAGACAGAACTGAACTAAAACAGTACTGTCTGGAAAGTACTAATGAACACACAAGTGTTTTAGTGGCATTAACTGAGAGATATTTGTGAATGGAGCCGATGCTTCTCAGCTAAAGATAAGCAGTCTTGCATATGTTCATTACATGTTCGTGCATTGTGAGAGTAATGTCTAGAGTAACACAGACTCTGAGAATTTTAATATTTATCTTGCTGACATTTATTGGTTGATGGAACTCTCCATGATTGTACTACTCTAGTGGGATATTTTGGCTAAATTGACTAGGTTTGTGATGTTCTTTTTAGCTTCTTCATATATTTGTTTATGAATAGTGAGTCTACTGGAAAGCCAAAGTCTCTTTGCTGTAGAGAGTTGTCTTTAAGCAATGAAAAACTGATCCCTAACACTGCTATTCCTAGGATAACATATTTATGTTGATACTTTATTATATATATATATGTATATATATATATATATATATATATATATATATATATATATATATATATATATATATATGAGTGTGTGTGTGTTGTTGTAAACATGTATTTGTTTCATTTATAGTTATAATTTTATTTCGTTTACCTTTAACGTTTGTAACTGCTATTTTGAGATAGAGTTTAGAGATGTGTTAATGTCAGAAAGTTACAAAACTATTTGTAATATTCACGCCCTAGAGAAAAATGTGTCCATGTGCCAAACATTCTATATATTCATTATACAATGCATTAACTTTCAATTCAAATAGAAATATTTAAAAGTAATGTTCTTAATCGCAAAGTGATGACCCGGAATACAATTCTGAACGTGCTGTGCATTTTCCTTGCATTATTGAATTTTATAGTGTTAAAATATATGTAAGACACAAATGATATGCAAAATCTTCAGTTTTATTAGGAAATTGCAATGTATGTATGTATGTATACATACATGTATGTATGTATGTATGTATGTATGTATGTATGTATGTATGTATGTATGTATGTATGTATGTATGTATGTATGTATGTATGTATGTATGTATGTATGTATGTATGTATGTATGTATGTATGTATGTATGTATGTATGTATGTATGTATGTGTAAGCCTGCGTGTATATATATATATATATATATATATATATATATATATATATATATATATATATATATATATATACTTATTATATTCTCCTTAACTAAATAGCAGTAAAGGGTGAAAAGAAATAAGCTCTGTAAACTTGAACAAAAGATTTATTTTCCAACAATACAAGGTGAAATTGTTAACAATTGTATTTCAAAAGAAATTCCAAACGGCCCAATGACTACTAGCCAACGTTATACTCAATTTAGTTGTGAACAAACGTTATTGGCACTCCCATTGAAATGTAATGTTGAATTTTTTATGTGCATGTTGCAGTCTGTATTGTGGTGTTCCACTAACAGTATTTATTTGAATCAAAGTAATGTCATTCAATGTTTGAAATCATTATTAATCCAAGTGAATGTTTTGTTCATTGAATCGTATAATGTGCACTCTGTATCACCAGAGACAATTATCGGGACCTAATCAATGTGAGGAATGAATTCCAGCCAAAACGAATTACCGGACAATAATACATATATATTCTACTAGATCTTAAACACGACTGAAATCTTTCGAAATTTCATTATTATCCAGTCCTCTTTTTGACCTCGGTTTACAATTAATAACTGATGGAAAATAACTTTCTAGACACTTTTAAATGTTTACCAAACAAAACGTTCGATATTATTAGAAAGTGTTTTACTAAAAGATAATAACGAGATTGGACAATGTCAGGTACACCTTATAAATTGTAAGGAATTCCATCGCCTAATAATCCGTATACAAATATGTATTTTAACTTATGTTAATAATGATCCGGATATCATACTCATACACAGTGTATTTGATATATGTATTAGTTGTTTATCGAATGAAAGGTTAAAAAATCAACAAATCTGGGCAATCTTGAAAACAAAACGATTTTGTTCACCAATGAGGCAACAATAAAAATGTTTATGATACAATACAACAATACAAATGTTTATGATACAATACCAGAA
>JAQISU010000079.1:12500-20000 GCA_029339505.1 Unio delphinus | reverse complement strand
AACGATGAAACCCTGATCAACCATAAACCAATTTGTTATTATCACTTTCTATTGGATGAAGAAAAGTGTTGATACCATATATTTTTTTACGTCCACAAATGTACAGTCAGTTAATCTTTGAAGTTTTCAGAATTAACATATTTATGGATAAATAATTGTATACCTCAGTCATTTAAGCGAAACCAAAGGATATTATTTAGACATTTAGTTTTTTTTATCAAGAATTCCAAATATATAAAGAATGAGTTATAAACAATCATATTTATGAAACTGCTGTATAGATGAATTATTTGTTTTAACAGCATTTATATTTAAAGCTTTCGTTTCACCATTATATTTTATTTTGATATTTAATGATTTTAATTTTTAAACATTGAAAAAAAGTCAGAGCATTAAATTAATTTTTATTTCAATATTTGCCATTTCTAACTTTGATTAATAAGAGAACCCATTTGTTTAAGATGGCACATTTACATATTCAAAAGAGATTATTGAAAAAGTAAATTAAACAGAATGGAAGAGATAAATGTTTGAACGAGAATTTTAACTCGGGTGTAAACACATTTATCAGATGCAGATACATGCTGATATCTCATTGTTATTCATTCATATCATATTCACTGAATTTATATATGTTAATGAAAAATGAACAATAAGTCATATGAGGCTATTCAATTTTCAACTTTTTAAAAATATTTTTAAGGTATTTGCTTAAGATATCAGACAACAACTTGACTAAAAGACAAATAAACCTTGCTGACACCCAGCGGATGTTTAGCAACTATTCCAAAATACAAAACAACCGAGAGAAAATATTGAACACAAATTTCGAAATGACCAGAAAGACATAATAAATAAAAATAAATAAACGGTTATAAATGTTACGCACGGAATATCATTTCTGTTATAATCTGTAATGTTTTCTTAAAAAATCTTTTCTAGCAAACTAATGCTCGAGTAGGCACAAATAAAAATATATACGTCCATATATTGGATGTGTATGGGCCTGAAATAAACCATTTTATATATTGCCCTTCAAAAGAATGTGTCTATATGTATATAACATTGGTTGCTGAAATAAAGATAAATTGCGTCGATAATTGTTTAAAGTATCGAATCACTTTTGAGTTTCAAAGCTCCATTCGCTACTATCAAGGTAGAAGGAGACAGAGACCAAATGACCGATAAGAAGATAGACATGCATGACTAACCAAAGGAATATTTAAAGATGAAACATTTAAACAGTCTAGCAACATTGTTTTGCTTTTTAATGACTCAGTACTAATGGCACCCAATATTGATCATAAATGGACAGGACTTGACAATAATACGTCATATGTATGTACATATGTACGCCTTTCAAACCGAGATAAGTAGTATCAATATAATTTAACCCTCACATAGGGCTAGTGAGTTATATGTAAAGTGCATTTGTCAATCACTTATGACTATGTGACTATTCAGTTCATATTTATCACTAGAAGGTTTGTCACATTTTACATTTTTAGTTCATTAAATTCAGTGCTAGTTGAAATTTGTCGACCGGACAGTATACTTGAACTATTTCATTCGTTAGAAATATTTGCCCTCAAAGTCCACAAGTAATGTATCTACAAGAACATGCATGTCGTCCCAGGCAACATACATGCATGCACTTGTATAATGATCATGCATTTCTAATGGTGCCCGAATAATGAATTCTTCTCAAAATACAGCTTTGGATTCTATCCATGTACTGGATTCCGAATTCGGAACAGTTTGCCCGTGTCAAATCATATTTTACAAACAAATAATGTTGTTTATTCATAATCATCTCAATTATAATTAAAAATCCGTTCTTAATATTACACAAGAAGGGAAGGATCATGTGTTTACTGTCTTGTTCAAGAAGTATGTGGTTATAAAACAAGCAACAGTAGTATGACAAGACAATATCACCTAACTGGATTGTTTTAAACATAATAAGTGCAAGATCTATTCATAAACGTCCATTAACTCTTACCCTTTGAATGCATTAATATGATCTATGATTCATGTCATTATCATTCCGTATATATTACTGATTTACAACAATGGATTGAGCACAAATATTTTCCAGAAAAGAAAAATAAAATTACGGTTTTAAGAATCAGTTCCATAATTAATCATAAAATATTTCAAAATATTATCCACTAGAGAAATTGCAAAAGTCCTGGTTATAAAATGTCCAAATAATTCTAAGTTCGAATTCCAGCGAAGTATTCAAGATGGAGGACGATGTCACTTGATGAAGTCAGTTCTTGATAATAAAAGTATATGAGCAGAATTCTTTTCCAGATAAATAACAAAATAATTCCACTTGAATCCAAACAAATTGACATAATTTCCAGTACAAGGTAAATTAAAATAACTCAAAACGACACAACTTAATATTCTAACAGCAAATTTTCTTCTACTGAATAGTTCGCTCCAAAACAGAGTCTATATACCTGTTTTTACGTAAACAAGAAAGGGACCACGAGCTTATAGATACTCTCAGAACAAATTAACGTTCAAGAAATCACATAAATACCGTATGCCCCAACTAAAATTAGAAAGATGTTTATTTAAAACTCCATAATGTCCTTGGAACCAACCAATCATTTTAAAAACTTGTTTACAACTCTGTAGCCAGGTCAGAAATGAGTTCAACACCTGGTGTTTACTCTGTAAAGTACAGGTCACCCCCTCCCCATGAACGAATCTTAAAACTTAAAATGCCAAATTTAAATCTAACAAACAATAAAAATAAATATAAATGACATATCAAATATACGAAACACCTTGCCCCATAACATAAAAAGAAAGGTTTATATGATAAAACTTTATTTTACCACAAACCAATTTACACCTGAGGTTAAATAAAACTCGTATAAATTACAGTCTATATAATATAATATATTTTTATCCACTGGAAAGAGCATCTACTGGTTTAACTTGTCCATGTCCCATAATATGACCTAAGAAAGTCACCCTAGCACGGCAGAACTCACTGTTAGATAAATTAACTGTCAAATATTCATCAGTGAGTCTGTCAAAGAATTTTCGAATTGTTGCTAGCTGTTCTATCCATGTGTCGCTGTAGATGAATACGTCATCTATATAGGCATCACAATTTTCTAGAACAGAGGTGATCATTTTTATAAGACGTTGAAATGTACTTGTTGACCATTTCATCCTGAATGGCATTACTTTATATTGGTAAACTCCATCTGGAGTCACAAATGCTGAGAATTCCTTTGCTATTTCCGTTAGTGGAATCTGACAAAATCCTTTCAGAAGGTCAAATTTGGTGACATACTTGCATTCCAGATTTTATCAATACAATCGTCAATTCTTGGTATTGGGAATGAATCAGTTTTTGTCAGACTGTTTACCTTCCTATAGTCAGTTCAGAAACGGAAAATTTTATCTAGTTTTAGAACAAGTATGCATGGTGAACTCCAATCACTTTTACTGGACTCAATGAA
Source organism: Unio delphinus (assembly GCA_029339505.1). Classification (NCBI taxonomy): domain Eukaryota; kingdom Metazoa; phylum Mollusca; class Bivalvia; order Unionida; family Unionidae; genus Unio; species Unio delphinus. The sequence continues at coordinate 16,512 of JAQISU010000079.1, read as the reverse complement.
ATCATTCTCCAGCAATGAATTTCCTTTTTTTAAGTATTCCTGTTTGAGTATATTCATCCTATATGAATTTTGTTTGACAGGTGTGGAATTTACGATTTCAACGTCATACATTTGTTGTCCTTGTGGGAACATCTGGAAATAAGTGCTCATATTCAAATAATAACTGGTTCAGTTCATTTCTTTTTGGCATACGTAAATGTGAATGTTTCTTGTCTAGATCTTTCATAATTTCTGAATTACAAAGATTCGTCATTCCAAAATCAATACCATCTGATGATATTCCTTCATTGAGTGGGACAGGTACAACTAAATTAATTACAGGCTTAACATGGCTATCTCTTTCAATATACTCTTCTAGCATGTTTATATGGCAGAGTTGTTTTGGTTTGCGCCTCCCAGGTGTATTTATGATGTGATTTAAGTCATTAAGTTTCCTGTTAACTGTTTAGGGACGATAATATTTGGCCTGAAGAGGATTTTATGGCATTAGTAAGAGAGACAGGACTCTATCACCAGGCTGAAAATTCCTTTCCTTCGATTGTTTTATCAGATCTTAATTTCATATTGGATTGAGCAGAATGCAGATTTGCTCTTGCGACCACACAAGCCTTTGACAACTTGCATCTAAAATGGGAAACATAATCAATTTTTCTTTCAATAACTTCAAAAGTCCATTTACACGGTTTCCAAAAACCAGTTAAAAGGGGCTGAAGCCTAAAGATTCTTGAACTGATTATCTAAACAATATTAAATGAATGCCTTCATCCCAATCTTTATTCGTATCAAAACAATATGATCGGATCATATTTTTCAAAGTCTGATCGAATCTTTCTAATGCTCCTCGGCTGTCAGGGTGATAATCGGAATATTTGAATTGCTGATCGCCCAATTCATACATAACTTGTTGGAAAATTCTAGAGATTAAGTTTGAACCTTGATCAGACTGAACAGATCTGGGAAGGCCATCCTGAGTAAAAAATTTTATCAAAGCTTTTACTATTGTTTTAGATTTTATATTACTCAACGGATTTGCCTCTTTAAGCCTTGTTGATACACACATAATGGTGAACAGGTAATGGTTACCTGGCTTGGTCTTGGGTAAGGGACCTACACATTCTACCATAATTCTACTAAATGTTTCGTCAAAGGCAGGAAAAGGTTGTAGATGAGCGTTAGGTACCTTCTGATTTGGGTTTTCCTACCATTTGACAAGTATGACAAGATCTACAGTATTTGGCAACATCACTTTTGATTTTTGACCAATATAGGTGGGTCAAGATCTTGTGATCAGTTTTATTAATCCCTAAATGACCAGCCAAAGGAGTTTCATGGGCCAGATTAAATATTTCCTGTCTGTAAGGTTTTGGAACTACTATTTGATAGTTCACCGACCACTCATCACCAGCAGGTACCTCGGGATGTCTCTATTTTTCTCACAAGAATCCAATTTTTAATGAAATAACAGACAGGAAGTTCAGTGGCTTCAGTGTCACTTATGGCCCTTTGAAACAAACAGGAGATCTCAGGATCTTTTTTCTGTTCGATGACAAGTGACTGTCGTTTATCACCCTGATTAGAATAAAGAGAATGAGTTGTTAAAAGAAGATCACCATGATCAATACTTTCTGATTGATCTAAACAAGGAGTAAAAGTGATCTCATCAAAAGCCTGACAGCTAAAGGAATATTTAATCAAGAGATTTCTTCGCAATAGTTCTGGTAACTGCACACGCTGTAAATATATCAAGGAATTCTTTTTCAATTGGATCAACTTTCTGATCCAAATCAGCCTTTTCAGTTACAAGTGGATTAACCACAACCTTGTCTCCAGCTAAGTCGTTGCCTAGCAATAAATGAATGCCCTCAACGGGTAAAACCGAGACTGTTCCGACTGCCACAGGTCCTGATACTAAGTATGATGTTAAATTTACACAATGGAGAGGAACATTAACAAAGCCGCACTCTATTTCCTGAATAAGAACACTTTCATTAGCAGAAGACTTCTCAGACAAAGACAAAGTACCTGCGAATAAAAGACTCCAAGAAGCTCCTGTGTCCCTTAAAATTTAATAGGGGTGGGATTGGCTGAATCACAAAAGAGTGATATAGAACCATTCGATATGAATGGTTCATTATTCTCCATAATAAAATCAGACTGGGAATTATTAGACCCAACAAATGTATTGCTTTCAATAAATGATTGTGACCTCGACCTCATAGAAATAAGAGCATTTGGAACAGGTCTGTCTTGATTCTGATGCCTATTATCCAATTTGTTGCAATCAGAAATAACGTGTCCTTGTTTCTTGCAATAAGTGCACGTCGGACGAGACAAGGATCTAGAACCAAGTTTGTCTGAAGTTTGATTTTTGAAAGTTGTGCTAGTTTGAGTTTTAAATGGGCTGACATTAGGCTGATTTACTTTTCTGCCAGAAGACTGTTGAGTAGAAGTCTTGTTATCATAATTAACTTTATGTGTCAAGGAATACTCGTAAGCAGCTCTAGCAGCATTCTCCAAGGTTTCAATCCTATGCTCGTCGAGATAAGTTTTAACGTCACTATGGACACAGTTTTTGAACTCTTCAATTAATCTCATTTGCTTGGGATTTTGATAATCTTGTTCGACTTTCTTTGCTTTCTTGGCTAAGCACCATCTATGAAACAACTGCTCTTTTTTCTAACAAATTCGACAATAGTTTGTCCAGCTTCTTTTCTGTACTTTCTGAATTTTTGTCGATAAGCTTCAGGGACTAACTCATAAACCCTTAGAATGCATTCTTTAATCACATCATAGTCACCACTTTGATGAACATACAGTGAAGTGTAAATTTCACTAGCCTTACCAGTGGGTACACATTGCAAAAACTTTCTCCCTTTCCTGAACATCCAGCTTCTTCAACTCTAATTCCATCTTGAATAAATTCTAATTTCTTCATTTTTATGTCAGAGTCTTATGCAGACTTACTGACCGAAATCAAAGCATTTTTTTCCAAAACATTCTTTTCTACCAAATATTGGACCAAATCTTTTTGATATCTTGTTTCGTTAAAGAAGCCTTGATTTCAAAAAGATCATATTTTCTGGAAAGTTGAATCAACTCATTTTTTTAGAAGATCTAATTGCTCCTGAGTAGGATTAGAAAGAAATATTTCTACCTTAGATGTCATTTTAATACAAGCCTGTCAATCTCACTGAAGATTTTTAAACATTAAAAACTACAGGTATTCAAATTTAAAACAAAAGATTTCTGAAGAAAAAAAAAACAAACCAAATTCCAATTGATCCCAATTTCGGACGAGCTCTAATTTTTTATGTTACGTGCTTAGGCTCGAATAAACAGTAACATAGAAAGAATGAAATTAAAAAGCTTGTAAAAAACTTAATAAACATGTTATTGAGCACTAAATATTTTCCAGAAAAGACAAACAAACTTACTGTTTTAAGAGTCAATTCCATTAGTAATCCAAAACTAATTCAAAATATTATCCACTAGAGAAATTGCAGAAGTCCTGGTAATAAAATGTCCAAATAATTCTAAGGTCTAATTCCAGCCAACTATTCAAGATGGAAGACGATGTCACTTGATGAAGCCAGTTCATGATAATGAAAGTCTATTAGCACAATTATTTTCCAGATACATAACAAAATAATTCCATTTGAATCCAAACGAATTGACATAATTTCCAGGACAAGGTAATTTAAAATAACTCAAAACGACACAACTTAATGTTCTAACAGCCCAATTTTCTTCTACTGAATAGCTCGCTCCAAAACATAGTTTATATACCTGTTTTTACGTAAACAAAAAAAAGGATCACGAGCTTCTAGAATCTGTCAGAACTAATTTACGTTCAAGAAATCACGTATGACCCAACTAAAATTAGAAAGATGTTTATATAAAACTCAATAATGTCCTTGGAACCAACCAATCATTTTGTAAGCTTGTTTACAACTCTGAAGCCATTTCAGAAATGAGTTCAACACCTGGTGTTTACTTCGTAAAGTACAGATCA